>JAAAWM010011540.1:0-85471 GCA_036873465.1 Thinopyrum obtusiflorum
CAAGACAAACAAGTAACAAGGATACAATCAACCACGTGCAAGGATCAAGCAATATGATGCAATGATGATATGCTATGCGGGATGTGATGCGGGATGCAAAATGCAAGATATGACAGGGAATGCATGAACCTGGCCTCAACTTGGAAATCCAAGTGTGCCACTGAAAAGATGAGATGAAATCGCTTGAAAACGATATAAAGAACGTCGGAATCGGAGCTACGGTTTGGAAATGGCAAGCGATTCAAAAATGACACCGGTCTGCGATTTACAGCAAGTAGGCATCTAAATGCAATGAATGAACATGCTACAACACTCAACCATGACAACAAAATACATGGCAGGGATGCACACAAGATGCTTAACAAAAGTCTAGCACTGAGCTACGGACAATTCATCCATTAGGAGGTTCAAACAAGCATGGCAAAAACGCAAATGGTAAAACAGATCTCACACTTGGTGAAATTAACACTTGTGTGAATTTCCAGATCATATAGCCCTCTTCGGAGCAACAAAACAACATGCTACAGGACCTGAACATGACAAAGAAAGACATGGCATGGAGCTACTCAACAAGCTTAACAAAAGTCCCTTAGTGACCTTGAGCCAAAAGGGATCACAAATTATACTAACAAGCACACGAACATAGCAAAAACATAATCAGTTTTCCGACCTAGTGAAAACTGGGACATGCTGAAACATAACTCACAAAGGCATGTTTACGAGCTTGATGCACTCACCATGGTGCAAGTCATGGCAATACAAGCATACAACCCTTAAGAAGGCACAAAATGCAAGCTAGACATGGCAAGAACAATGGCATAGCATGCACGGATCAACTACAATAACATCGGCATAATCGCAAACAAGTTGACGATCTGCCCAGATTCAGAACGAAGCAAAAGTAGAGCTCGATTGACTCAAGCTAGGGTGCTCTATAATTGCAAACAAAGACATGGATGGATAGAGTACTACAAGATTAATAAAACATCCTTACTGATCATCCTCAAAAGAGGCACGGATCACTAGGAAACAACATGAACATATGGCATTGTGAGATAAACAATCCCAGAACTTAGTGAAATCACTAAGTCCCTGAAAACAGACTTAGCAAGTGCACCACTTTGCAAGCTTGCACTAGAAACCACACACATCCTAAAAATACATGGGTTGCACATCTGGATAGATGACAAACCCTTAACAAAACACATGTAGAACTCGCGGGCATATCATGCACACATTAATCATGGCAGGGGGGGGGGGGGGGGGGGGGGGGGGGGGGGGGGGGGGGGGGGGGGGGGGGGGGGGGGGGGGGGGGGGGGGGGGGGGGGGGGGGGGGGGGGGGGGGGGGGGGGGGGGGGGGGGGGGGGGGGGGGGGGGGGGGGGGGGGGGGGGGGGGGGGGGGGGGGGGGGGGGGGGGGGGGGGGGGGGGGGGGGGGGGGGGGGGGGGGGGGGGGGGGGGGGGGGGGGGGGGGGGGGGGGGGGGGGGGGGGGGGGGGGGGGGGGGGGGGGGGGGGGGGGGGGGGGGGGGGGGGGGGGGGGGGGGGGGGGGGGGGGGGGGGGGGGGGGGGGGGGGGGGGGGGGGGGGGGGGGGGGGGGGGGGGGGGGGGGGGGGGGGGGGGGGGGGGGGGGGGGGGGGGGGGGGGGGGGGGGGGGGGGGGGGGGGGGGGGGGGGGGGGGGGGGGGGGGGGGGGGGGGGGGGGGGGGGGGGGGGGGGGGGGGGGGGGGGGGGGGGGGGGGGGGGGGGGGGGGGGGGGGGGGGGGGGGGGGGGGGGGGGGGGGGGGGGGGGGGGGGGGGGGGGGGGGGGGGGGGGGGGGGGGGGGGGGGGGGGGGGGGGGGGGGGGGGGGGGGGGGGGGGGGGGGGGGGGGGGGGGGGGGGGGGGGGGGGGGGGGGGGGGGGGGGGGGGGGGGGGGGGGGGGGGGGGGGGGGGGGGGGGGGGGGGGGGGGGGGGGGGGGGGGGGGGGGGGGGGGGGGGGGGGGGGGGGGGGGGGGGGGGGGGGGGGGGGGGGGGGGGGGGGGGGGGGGGGGGGGGGGGGGGGGGGGGGGGGGGGGGGGGGGGGGGGGGGGGGGGGGGGGGGGGGGGGGGGGGGGGGGGGGGGGGGGGGGGGGGGGGGGGGGGGGGGGGGGGGGGGGGGGGGGGGGGGGGGGGGGGGGGGGGGGGGGGGGGGGGGGGGGGGGGGGGGGGGGGGGGGGGGGGGGGGGGGGGGGGGGGGGGGGGGGGGGGGGGGGGGGGGGGGGGGGGGGGGGGGGGGGGGGGGGGGGGGGGGGGGGGGGGGGGGGGGGGGGGGGGGGGGGGGGGGGGGGGGGGGGGGGGGGGGGGGGGGGGGGGGGGGGGGGGGGGGGGGGGGGGGGGGGGGGGGGGGGGGGGGGGGGGGGGGGGGGGGGGGGGGGGGGGGGGGGGGGGGGGGGGGGGGGGGGGGGGGGGGGGGGGGGGGGGGGGGGGGGGGGGGGGGGGGGGGGGGGGGGGGGGGGGGGGGGGGGGGGGGGGGGGGGGGAGGTGAAAAGACCGCCACGGTCCGAACTGATCTCCTTCGGAATGCCGTGGAGTGAAACAATTCTGGAGATATATAATTCTGCTAACTGACTAGCTGTGATCGTCTCCTTGACAGGCAGAAAGTGTGCAACTTTGGAGAGTTGGTCGACGACGACAAGAATAGCATCGTGACCCTTCTGTGACCTGGGAAGTCCTGTAATGAAATCCATCTGAACCTTATCCCATTTCCATAAAGGAATAGGAAGTGGTTGCAGAATTCCAGTTGGTTTCTGATGTTCTGCTTTAACGCGACGACACACATCACATTCAACAACGTACCGAGCAATATCCTGCTTCATTCTAGACAACCAGTACCTTTGACGGAGATCACGATACATCTTGGTGCTACCCGGATGAATAGACAATGGTGTGTCATGTGCCTCCTTCATGACCTTGTCAGTCATGAGTTCGAAGTGAGGTACCACAATGCGGTCTCTGAAATACAAGGTTCCATCTTCAGACAGCGAGAAATCCCTGTACTTTTCAAGGTGAAGATTTTTCTTCATCAGATCAACTTCAGCATCTTTATCTTGCACATTATTAACAACCTTCTCAAGATCTGGTTGTATCACAAGGTTATTAAGAGAGCCCTGTGGGACAATACTCAGATTCAGCTTGTACAGTTCTTCAAAAAGACGAGGTTGAGCTCTCCTAACCATGAGGTTGTCGCAATAGGACTTGCGGCTTAAGGCATCAGCCATCACGTTAGCCTTGCCAGGGGTATAGGAAATACCCAAATCATAGTCCGCAATGGCCTCCATCCATCTTTGCTGACGGAGGTTTAGAGATGACTGAGTGAACAAGTACTTCAGACTTTTATGATCCGTGTAGATCTCGCAACGATTACCGAGAAGGTAATGTCGCCACAACTGCAGTGCATAGATGACAGCAGCTGGTTCTAGATCATGTACCGGATAATTCTCTTCATGTGGGCGCAACTGGCGAGAGCCATAAGCAATCACTTTACGCTCTTGCATTAGGACACAGCCTAATCCTTCACGGGATGCGTCACAATAAATCACAAAGTCTTTGCGAGAATCTGGAGGAGCAAGTACTGGGGCAGATGTTAGTTTGTCCTTGAGTGTTTGAAAACTTTCCTGACATTTGTATGTCCACTCAAACTTAATGCCTTTGTGAAGCAGATCAGTCAGGGGCTTAGCAATCTTGGAAAAGTTCTCGACAAATCGACGGCAATAGCTTGCAAGGCCGAGAAAACTTCTCACTTGCTTGACATTCTTCGGTGGAGACCAATCAATAATAGCCTGAACTCGTTCTGGGTTAACAGCAATTCCATCCTTGGAAATCACATGACCAAGGTAGGTTACTTCAGATAGCCAAAATTCACATCTGGAGTATTTGGCATACAACTGGTGTTCTCGGAGCCTTTCCAGTACAAGACGGAGGTGTTCGGCATGTTCTTCTTTATTCTTCGAATAAACCAGAATATCATCTAGATATACCACGACGAATTTGTCGAGGTAATCCATGAAGATGTAATTCATCAGACGAGAGAATGTGGCTGGAGCATTTGTTAAGCCAAATGACATTACAGTGTACTCATAAGAGCCATAGCGAGTAACAAATGCAATATTCGGAATATCCTCTTCACGAACACGGATCTGATGATAACCCAACCTCAAGTCGAGTTTAGAAAACACCGATGATCCAGTAAGTTGATCATACAAATCATTGACCCGAGGAAGCGGATATTTATTCTGAATTGTGGCTTGGTTAATGGCCGATAATCCTGAACCAATCAGTTAGTTCCATCCTTCTTCTTAACGAAGAGTGAAGGTGCTCCCCAAGCAGAGGAAATGGGGCGGATGAAACCTTTCTTAAGTGATGTGTCAATTTCTTCCTTAAGCTCGAGAAGGTGGTGCGGAGGCATCTTATAAGGTCGCTTCGCAATAGGAGTTGTGCCTGGTTTCAAGTCGATGACAAACTCGACAGCTCTAGCAGGGGGTATTCCTGGAAGTTCTTCTGGAAAGACATCTTGAAAATCACGAACAACTGGAACGTTCTCGATGCCTTCAAGAGGTGAAGCATTCAATGCATTCAGAACATATATCTGGCTCTCTGCATCCTGAGCTATCTGGGCTGAGTATTTGACTGTCTGGCCAGAAGGATGGGTAAGTTGGACTTTCTTAGCGGCACAGTCAATCAAAGCATTGTGGGCGGTCAACCAGTCCATACCGAGAATGATGTCTATGTCGGAAGGCCCAAGGGCAATAAGGGAAGCAGAGAACATCAACCCTTCAATTCTGATCTGATTGTTGTGACTTACCATTTTGGTTTGCCACCTGGAACGGGGAGTGATGATTTCTAAAGGAGTGGGTAATGAGCTCATAGCTAACCCATGCAATTGTGCGAATTGCTGGGACACGAAGGAATGTGATGCACCTGAAACAAACAGAACAGAAGCTGGTACTGAATTCACAGAGAGTGTTCCCAGCACGATAGTCGGTTCCTTCTGAGCCTTTTCAACATTGACGTGATTGGCATGGCCAAGTACAACAGTAGATGGTATGACATTACGGTTTCTGAATCGGCAGTTTTGATAATTCTTCTTACGACCAATAGGAGGACGTGGGGCATCCTGAGGAGAAGCCATAACATTGGGCGATCCATCATGAACCGTTAGCTGTCTCGGCGGTGAAGGCAGACGGGGTGCAACATAAGACAGCCTGGGTGTAGGGGCAGGTCGGTGATGTACATTGTGCGCGATCCACACTCGACGCTTCTGAACAGGCTGACCCGAAGACGAACCAACATCACGAGTACGCTTGAGCGACTCCTGGTACTTAGTCAGAGCAGTTTCAACTTGGAAAGATCGGCTGACAAGCGTTACGAAGTCTGTGCAATCATGGACAGCAAGTGCAAGGTTTATATCAGTACGCAGTCCTTCACGGAATTTCTCCTGCTTGCGTGCATCAGTGCAGACGTCATCTTCAGCATAGCGGAACAATTCAAGAAATTTCCTCTGATATTCATCCACAGTCATTTTCCCTGTGTGAGTTTGCGGAACTCCTGTTTCCTCTGGTCCATCAGACCTTGAGGAATGTACCGTGCACGAAAAACTGACTGGAATTCCTGCCAAGTGGTTACTGTTTCATCGGGCAACAAACCCTTGTGGCTTTCCCACCATTGAGCAGCTGGGCCCTTTAGGTGGAATGTCGCAAAGGTGACATAACTGTCAGGAGTAACATTAGCTGATTCCATCTCAAACAGAATGTCACGAAGCCAATCATCAGCATCCATAGGATTGGTGGAATTGCGGAAAACGGACGGGTTGAGGCGCACAAATTCTGGCAGCGAGATCGGTCCAGGTTCCTGACGAGCCTCGTTGCGTTCCAAACGTCTTACCAGACTCTCGTTGAGCTGACGGTTCAATTCAAACTGCTGCATCATTGCGGCAATATAGGGTGGAGGTGGTGGATCGTCAGCCATCCTGCCAATTCAACAGGGGCAGTTTAGCAAGTAAAACTGCAGGTGTATGAAGTTATTCATGATGTAACATGGGAAAGAACCGGAAAGGCATTAGATATATAACAGTAGTCGTCAAAGACATACCAATCCATGCACAGAGTTGGGTTCAAACGGATAGTACGCGCTCGTGAACGCTCGCAGCTAGACAAACTAGGCGGCGCGCAGGCACGCGGTGAGGATTACAACAACGTGACATAGCAAAGGCTACATCCACATCGGAGAAAACTGCTGGGGCGAGGAATCTGCAAGTGACAACACAGGGTGCCCTCGATAAAAGGATCCTGTAAGCAGAACCTGGCCCACAAACTTGTCAATGCATTCAGAACATATATCTGGCTCTCTGCATCCTGAGCTATCTGGGCTGAGTATTTGACGGGGGGGGGGGGGGGGGGGGGGGGGGGGGGGGGGGGGGGGGGGGGGGGGGGGGGGGGGGGGGGGGGGGGGGGGGGGGGGGGCCTAATGTTGGTGTTAGTAAAATTCTTAACCCGAAAGGAAGAGAGATCAGAGTCCCAGAGTAAAGGTCGAGGAGTAAAAGATCCTAATACCACCCAATTGGCGATGTGGGCCCGTAAGCCACACAGCCAAGTTAGTAAATTAGTTTTTGGACCACTAGACTCAACTTCGGCCAACGAGTTGGAAAGGGGGTTCCTACAGTCAGTCGGCTCTGATACCAACTTGTGACGCCCCCGGCTTAATCGTGCACTAATCATACACGCAAATGCACATGATCAAGCCTAAGGACTCACGGGAAGATATCACAACACAACTCTAAAACATAAATAAAGTTATACAAGCTTTATATTACAAGCCAGGGGCCTCGAGGGCTCGAATACATAAGCTTGCGTACAAGCGTCAGCGGAAGCATCAGATATCTGAGTACAGATATAAAAGAAAACACTGAGGGGCCTTTAGAAAGGCGGGACAAAATAAAACACTACGATCGAAAGGCGTTGGCCTCCTGCCTGGGACCCTCCGATCCTACTCCTGGTCGTCAGCCAACTCGTAGTAGTATCCACCCTCGGGGTAGTAGTAGCGATCGTCGGCGGGGCCGTTGTATCCGGGGCTCCGTCATCTGGTTGCATCAAAAGGGATACGGGGGAAAAAGAAAGCAAAGTAACCGTGAGTACTCATCCGAAGTACTCAGCAAGCAAGGATCTACACTACATATGCAACATTATCAAAGGAAGGCTGTATATGTGGACTGGGCTGCAGAAATGCCAGAATTAGAGAGAAGGCCTAGTCCTATCGAAGACTAGCATCTTCAGAGGTCTTGCAGCATTAGAAGAGTGTAGATTAGTACCGTATAAGTAGTAGTATCATTAAGTCTCAACCTCACCCAGAGATCCTTTCTCGATTTCCTGCGAGAAAGCAATCCCAGAGCCATACAGTCATCAACCTCGTCCTGAGATCCCTTCTCGACTCCCTGCGAGAAGCAATCCCAGAGCCATAGTATCCAATTCTAGCTGTATCGATCGGGATACAACTCCGAGTGTCCGTTACCGAGGATCCGGCTATGCATAGATTAGTTCTTCCCTGCAGGGGTGCACCAACTTACCCACCACGCTCGCTTAACTTCGGCCAGACACACTTTTCCGGGTCATGCCCGACCTCGGCCAAACGACACACCGCAGCCCTACCTAGAGCTCAGCAGAGAGGTCCCCGCCGGTCTACATCCTAAGCACTCATGGGTCTTGGGCCATCGCCCTGTGCACTCCGGGTCGTTGCGAGCAGGGTGGATACCAGCACCAACTGCACGATCCGACCCGACCGCAATGCTAAACTGGACGTCTGACAAAGCTTTCGGCTGATACCACGATGCAGAGTACCCATATTTTATTCCCGCGTGATGGTTAGTGCTATCGGGCCAGAGGCCCACTCGAATCAAATATCCAAACCGTTAGTACCTTGGGGGTGCGGTAACGAGCAGAGACTCACGATCGATGTGACCCCGTCGCCCCGTCTCGAGGACTTGCGGTAAGGGCCAAGAATGCCCGGCCACGCCTCGTATTCATCACTCAGGCACCATACAGGCAACCTGTCTACACATCACGCGCGGGTACCCCTCAGGGTCGACCCGCCTTTCCAAGTAACAATAGTACAGTCCAAGTACCTGTGTGTCCATAACATCAGGGGAATCCGAGGTATCACCCTCGTTGGATTCCTACTCGATGTATCCGTCAAGGTGAACTCGGAGGAATCACCCTCGCTGGGTTCACACTTGAGGTGTTGTACGACGGCGTCGTTATCGGAAGCGGTGAAGGAGGAATCACCCTCGATGACCACGACCGAATAGCTACTCTACAGAGTTAACATCAGAAGTGCTACAAGAGGTTTCACCCTCGGCACTCGATAGTAACGCTGCAGTGTCGTTACAACTAAGGGGTGAAGTGCGGTGCCGGGGTCTGGTCTTCAATCCCGTTGATCGGGTCTTCTGATAATCCAACGGGGCAGTCGGGACTAGTGGGGTCACTGATAGGTCTCTACCCAGCCTAGACTAAACAGTTTAGGATAAGCAGGTAAGGTTCCAATAGCAGGTTACAATAAATAGGCTATGCATCAGAATAGGTAAAGCAGTAGCAGCAGCAATTCTAATGCAAGCATGAGAGAGAAAGAATAGGAGATATCGGTATGCTCAAGGGGGGGTGCTTGCCTGGTTGCTCGGTAGCAAAGGCAAGGTTGTCAACGGTGTCGTCGGGCTCCTGAGCTGCGTCGGTCTCGGGGACGACGTCGGTGTCGGGGTCTAACGAGATAGAAGAGGGGGAGGAAACAAATAAATACATGACAAACATAAGCAACATGGAGCAGGCTATGCTAATGTGCAGTGCAGGGTTGCCTGAAGGCATGTCTAAGTCATTTAGTTATTTTAGGAATTTGTTTGGATTTATCTTATAAAAGCCAGGCGCTATTCATCTATCTGAAACAGGCAAAAAGTTGCATGTTCAGATAGTTAGAGGCATCTAACAGGTATGTGGGAAGCGTATACGGATTCGTCTCATTTTTATGATCATTTTTCATATATAATTTATTTTCATCAGAGTTACGGATTAAAAGATATGATTTTCTAAAGTTTTTATTAATTTCTGGAATTATTTTTATTATTGAAAATCGGCTGAAAATGAATTGTGACGTCATCATGATGTCAGCACTGCGTCAGCGGTCAGCGGACCCGCTGACCAGTCAACTGGGCCCATGCGGGACCCACTGGCAGTGACTGGGCACTGCCCAGTCAGCTGTCCCGTGAGACAGATAGGTGGGGCCGGGTCAACGCCCACGTCAGCACAGTCAAAGCTGACGTGTGGGGGCCACAGGATTAAATCTAATCATATCCAAATTAATTAGCTAGCGGTTTAATTTATGCGGGGCCCACTGTCATACTCACAGGGGCTAATTAATCGCGTGATTAGCGCCCTAATGGCGATGCCACGTCAGCCTAAACCGGCGTCAGCCGCTGGAGCTAATCAGGGCCAAAGGAGTTGCCCGTCCGGCCAACTGTGACCACCGTTCGCTGCGCGGTTTGGCCCGGCGCGTTCCTGAGAGTGAGCCGCGCCATTTGGGGGTGGTTAGAGGCGCGGGGCGGGTCGGAATCGAGCTCAGCCCCGGCCATGGTGGTGGCGGCGTTTTAGCCCGAACCAGAAGAAATGAGGAGGCGCACTAGACACCTGCGGGCTCTAGTAGGGTCTTGGCGCAACCGAGGCAAACGGGCGAGCTCGGGGCAACGCGCGCAGCAGCAATGGCGGAGGCCAGCGCACGGTAGCAGCAGCCGCTGGCTAGCGTGTAACCCGGAGCGCAGAGAGAGAGAGGAGCTGATGGTGGTGCTCACATCGTTGTCAGGGAGCGTTCGGGGAAGCCGGGGTTGCCGGGGAGGAGCGGATCGATGGCGCGGAGCGGCGTTGACCCGAGGTAGAAGAAGGGGTGATGGCGAGGTTGGGGTGGTCTGCAGCTCGAACGGCTCCTCCAGGAAGAAGCGGTCGACGGTGGCGAAGCAGGCGAGCACGGTCGGGTGGCGAGAAACGGTCAGTGACTGCGAGCTTCACGACGGCCAGTCCATGGCGGCGTCGGGTGAGGAGGTAGAGAGGGAGGGAGGAAGAACGGGGCGGCTAGGGTTTGTCCACGGGGGCGAGGGGGGCCTTAGCTGACCAGGGACGGGCGCAGCGACGCGCTGTCGTGCGGGAGAAGGGAGGGGCCGGCGCGGCGAGCTCTGCAGAGGCGACAGCGGCGCGCGCGGGTGAACAGGGGAAGGGGACGGGAGGTGTTGGGCTGGGCCGGCACTGTGTTGGGCAGGCCGATAAGTGCATAGTAGGCTAGGCCTTTTTCCTTTTCTTTTATTTCTTTTCTGTTTTTCTATTTCTTTACTGTTTTGCCTTTTAATTTCATTCCAAAAGAGGGGGGGGGGGGGGGGGGGGGGGGGGGGGGGGGGGGGGGGGGGGGGGGGGGGGGGGGGGGGGGGGGGGGGGGGGGGGGGGGGGGGGGGGGGGGGGGGGGGGGGGGGGGGGGGGGGGGGGGGGGGGGGGGGGGGGGGGGGGGGGGGGGGGGGGGGGGGGGGGGGGGGGGGGGGGGGGGGGGGGGGGGGGGGGGGGGGGGGGGGGGGGGGGGGGGGGGGGGGGGGGGGGGGGGGGGGGGGGGGGGGGGGGGGGGGGGGGGGGGGGGGGGGGGGGGGGGGGGGGGGGGGGGGGGGGGGGGGGGGGGGGGGGGGGGGGGGGGGGGGGGGGGGGGGGGGGGGGGGGGGGGGGGGGGGGGGGGGGGGGGGGGGGGGGGGGGGGGGGGGGGGGGGGGGGGGGGGGGGGGGGGGGGGGGGGGGGGGGGGGGGGGGGGGGGGGGGGGGGGGGGGGGGGGGGGGGGGGGGGGGGGGGGGGGGGGGGGGGGGGGGGGGGGGGGGGGGGGGGGGGGGGGGGGGGGGGGGGGGGGGGGGGGGGGGGGGGGGGGGGGGGGGGGGGGGGGGGGGGGGGGGGATCGGATGCTCCTTATAAGAAAGATCATCATGCAATTCGAGCATCTCGTGATCCACAGCTCGGTGCGGAGATTCCTTGAAGCATTTACGAAGTTGCGACACATGGAAGACGTCGTGGATATGAGAGAATTGCGGCGGCAATTCCAATTTATATGCCACCTGACCATGTCTAGCAACAATGCGGAAAGGACCAATGTAGCACGGAGCTAGCTTGCCCTTGATTCCAAAATGGTGAGTGCCCTTCATAGGAGTGACACGAAGATAAACTTGATCACCAGGTTGATAAGTCAAACCCCATCGTTTGCGATCATAGTTGCTCTTCTGGCGGTCCTGAGCCGCTTTGAGGTTTTTACGGACGATATGGACTTGTTCTTCGGCGTGTTGAATAATATCCGAACCCACGAGCGGTCGTTCTCCAGTTTCTGACCAATTCAGAGGGGTTCGACACTTACGTCCATAGAGTACTTCGAAGGGGGCCATTTTCAAGCTGGCTTGATAGCTGTTGTTATAAGAGAACTCGGCATATGGAAGAGATTCTTCTCACTTCTTGCCGAAAGAAATAACACAAGCTCGAAGCATATCTTCAAGCACTTGATTGACTCGTTCAACTTGGCCTTGGGATTGGGGGTGATAAGCTGAACTCCAAGTAATATGAGTTCCCATAGCTGTTTGGAAACTTTCCCAGAACTTTGAGGTGAAAAGACCGCCACGGTCCGAACTAATCTCTTTCGGAATGCCGTGGAGTGAAACAATTCTGGAGATATATAATTCTGCTAACTGACTAGCAGTGATCGTCTCTTTGACAGGCAGAAAGTGTGCGACTTTGGAGAGTTGGTCGACGACGACAAGAATAGCATTGTGACCCTTCTGTGACCTTGGAAGTCCTGTAATGAAATCCATCTGAACCTTATCCCATTTCCATAAAGGAATAGGTAACGGTTGCAGAATTCCAGCTGGTCTCTGATGTTCTGCTTTAACGCGACGGCACACATCACATTCAGCAACATATCGAGCAATATCCTGCTTCATTCTAGACCACCAGTACCTTTGACGGAGATCACGATACATCTTGGTGCTACCTGGATGAATAGACAGCGGGGTATCATGGGCCTCCTTCATGACTTTGTCAGTCATAAGCTCGAAGCGAGGTACCACGATGCGGTTTCTGAAATACAAGGTTCCATCTTCAGACAGCGAGAAATCCCTGTACTTTTCATGGTGAAGATTTTTCTTCATCAGATCAACTTCAGCATCTTTAGCTTGTGCACTCTTAACAGCCTTCTCGAGATCTGGTTGTATCACAAGGTTATTAAGAGAACCTTGTGGGACAATACGCAGATTCAGCTTGCACAATTCTTCAAAAAGACGAGGCTGAGCTCGCCTAACCATGAGGTTGTCGCAATAGGACTTGCGGCTTAAGGCATCAGCCATCACGTTAGCCTTGCCAGGGGTATAGGAAATACCCAAATCATAGTCCGCAATGGCCTCCATCCATCTTTGCTGACGGAGGTTTAGAGATGGTTGAGTGAACAAGTACTTTAGACTTTTATGATCCGTGTATATCTCGCAACGATTACCGAGAAGGTAATGTTGCCACAACTGCAGTGCATACATGACAGCAGCTAGTTCTAGATCATGTACCGGATAATTCTCTTCATGTGGACGCAACTGACGAGAACCATAGGCAATCACTCTACGCTCTTGCATTAGGATACAGCCTAATCCTTCACGGGATGCGTCACAATAAATCACGAAGTCTTTGCGAGAATCCGGAGGAGCAAGTACTGGGGCAGATGTTAGCTTGTCCTTGAGTGTTTGAAAACTTTCCTGACATTTGTCTGTCCATTCAAACTTAACGCCTTTATGAAGCAGATCAATCAGAGGCTTAGCAATCTTTGAGAAATTCTCGACAAAGCGACGGCAATAGCTTGCAAGGCCGAGAAAACTTCTCACTTGCTTGACGTTCTTCGGAGGAGTCCAGTCAAGAATAGCCTGAACTCGTTCTGGGTTAACAGCAATGCGTGGGCAGGTAGTCAAAGAGATTGACGATGATATCACAGATCGGCGAGAGGCAAGGATGGCATTGCTCACCATGAATTCAATTAACAACTCGGAAGAGCTCAAAATGTTGACGCTGAACACGACACATTTGGCCGAGAGGTTCCAAAAGTGTCAAATGACAGTGCGAGAAGCCTAAGATACTTGTAAAGGAAAGGTTAAACAAAACAATGGAAAGGAAAATGAGGATTATCAGACTAATCATCCCAAGGAAAGAATCAGTTGAGAATATCCAGCTCTCCGGGAGAATGTGATTACGAGATCCTAATGTTGGAGTTAGTAAAATTTTAGCCCGAATAGATGAGAGATCAGAGTCTCAGAGTAAAGGTCGAGGAGTAAAAGATCCTAATACCACCCAATTGGCGACGTGGGCCCGTAAGCCACACAGCCAAGTTAGTAAAACAGGTTTGGACCACTAGACTCAACTTCGGCCAAGGAGTTGGGAAGGGGGGTTCCTACAGTCAGTCGGGGGGGGGGGGGGGGGGGGGGGGGGGGGGGGGGGGGGGGGGGGGGGGGGGGGGGGGGGGGGGGGGGGGGGGGGGGGGGGGGGGGGGGGGGGGGGGGGGGGGGGGGGGGGGGGGGGGGGGGGGGGGGGGGGGGGGGGGGGGGGGGGGGGGGGGGGGGGGGGGGGGGGGGGGGGGGGGGGGGGGGGGGGGGGGGGGGGGGGGGGGGGGGGGGGGGGGGGGGGGGGGGGGGGGGGGGGGGGGGGGGGGGGGGGGGGGGGGGGGGGGGGGGGGGGGGGGGGGGGGGGGGGGGGGGGGGGGGGGGGGGGGGGGGGGGGGGGGGGGGGGGGGGGGGGGGGGGGGGGGGGGGGGGGGGGGGGGGGGGGGGGGGGGGGGGGGGGGGGGGGGGGGGGGGGGGGGGGGGGGGGGGGGGGGGGGGGGGGGGGGGGGGGGGGGGGGGGGGGGGGGGGGGGGGGGGGGGGGGGGGGGGGGGGGGGGGGGGGGGGGGGGGGGGGGGGGGGGGGGGGGGGGGGGGGGGGGGGGGGGGGGGGGGGGCTAAAATTTTAACCAACATTTAATAAACAAATTAAGTGACTCTAACAGTAGCAAAACAGAATTAATTAATATCTTTTTAATTAAATAAAATCCCAAATGAAAACCTTTGGACTCAAAAACATTTTATTGCAGTGGCATATAATGCACCATATTTATTTGGGCCAGTCTCATATTTTACAAAAGTCTTTTGGAATGAAATTAAAAGGCAAAATAGTAAAGAAAAAGAAAAACAGAAAAGAAATAAAAGAAAAGGAAAAAGGCCTAGTCTACTATGCACTTATCGGCCTGCCCAACACAGTGCCGGCCCAGCCCAACACCTCCCGTCCCCTTCCCCTGTTCACCCGCGCGCCGCTGTCGCCTCTACAGAGCTCGCCGCGCCGGACCCTCCCTTCTCCCGCACGACAGCGCGTCGCTGCGCCCATCCCTGGTCGGCTAAGGCCCCCCTCGCCCCCGTGTAGAAACCCTAGCCGCCCCATTCTTCCTCCCTCCCTCTCTACCTCCTCACCCGACGCCGCCATGGACTGGCCATCATGAAGCTCGCAGTCACTGACCGTTTCTCGCCACCCGACAGTGCCCGCCTGCTTCGCCACTGTCGACCGCTTCTTCCTGGAGGAGCCGTTCGAGCTGCAGACCACCCCAACCTCGCCATCGCCCCTTGGGGGGGGGGGGGGGGGGGGGGGGGGGGGGGGGGGGGGGGGGGGGGGGGGGGGGGGGGGGGGGGGGGGGGGGGGGGGGGGGGGGGGGGGGGGGGGGGGGGGGGGGGGGGGGGGGGGGGGGGGGGGGGGGGGGGGGGGGGGGGGGGGGGGGGGGGGGGGGGGGGGGGGGGGGGGGGGGGGGGGGGGGGGGGGGGGGGGGGGGGGGGGGGGGGGGGGGGGGGGGGGGGGGGGGGGGGGGGGGGGGGGGGGGGGGGGGGGGGGGGGGGGGGGGGGGGGGGGGGGGGGGGGGGGGGGGGGGGGGGGGGGGGGGGGGGGGGGGGGGGGGGGGGGGGGGGGGGGGGGGGGGGGGGGGGGGGGGGGGGGGGGGGGGGGGGGGGGGGGGGGGGGGGGGGGGGGGGGGGGGGTTTTACTCCTCGTCTATACTCTGGGACTCTGCTCTCTCTTCTATTCGGGTTAATAATTTTACTAACTCCAACATTAGGTTCTCGTGATCACATCCACCCGGAGTTCTGAAATTATCCCCCCTTGCTTCGAGATTGTGGGCCAGGTTCTGCTTACAGGATCCTCTTATCGAGGGCACCCTGTGTTGTCACATGCAGATTCCTCGCTCCAACAGTTTTCTCCGACATTGATGTAGCCTTTGCTATGTCTCGTTGTGTACTTCCTTACCGCGTGCCTGCGCGCCGCCTAGTTGTCTACCCTTCCCTTTTCGGCTGTCGTAATGTCGGTTTGAAACTGAGGCCATGTGTGGATTTGATTGTCTGGTGTGGCTATGATGAAGTATCTATTGTGCTTCCTTCTGTTGTGCGTGTTACTTCATGAATGATTCCATACACCTGCAGTTTCTTCTTGCTAAACTACCCCTGTTGATTTGGCAGAATGGCTGACGATCCTCCACCTCCACCTTATATTGCCGCAATGATGCAGCAGTTTGAACTGAACCGTCAGGTTATGATTGGGATATTGGCTCAGTTTCCAAACCATAATGCTCATCAACAGCCTACACCAATAACACTGCCAGAATTCGTGCGCCTCAATCCATCCATTTTTCGCAACTCCACCAATCCTATGGATGCTGATGATTGGCTTCGTGACATCCTGTTTGAGATGGAGTCAGCTAATGTTGCCCCTGACAGTTACATCGCCTTTGCGACATTTCACTTGAAGGGTCCAGCTGCTCAATGGTGGGAAAGCCACAAGGGTATGTTGCCTGCTGAAACAGTAACCACTTGGCAAGAATTTCAGTCAGCTTTTCATGCACGGTACATTCCTCAAGGTCTGATGGACCAGAAGAAGCAGGAGTTCCGCAAACTCTCTCAGGGTACAATGACTGTCGATGAATATCAGAGAAAATTTCTCGAATTGTCCCGTTATGCTGAGGATGACGTCTGCACTGACGCCCGCAAGCAGGATAAATTCCGTGAAGGACTTCGTACTGACATAAACCTCGCACTTGCAGTCCTTGATTGCACAGACTTCGCAACGCTTGTCAGCAAATCTTTCCAAATTGAAACCGCTCTTACTGAATGCCAGGAGTCGCTCAAACGCACTCGTGATGTTGGCTCATCCTCGGGTCAGCCTGTTCAGAAACGTCGAGTGTGGATTCCGCACAACGTTTATCACCGACCTGCTCCAACACCAAGACCGTCTTATGTTGCACCTCGTCTGCCTTCACCGCCGAGACAGCTAACGGTTCATGATGGACCGCCTAATGCTATGGCTTCTCCTCAGGTTGCACCACATCCTCCTGATGGTCGTACGAAGGCCCATCGAACACATCGTTGCTGAAATTGTAAGTCCAGGATGTCTACTATGGACCGAGGCCAGGTCACTCACGTCAAAATGGGAGAAGCTCGTGAGTCTCCTAAAATCATGATGGGAACTCTGTCAGTTAATTCAGTTGCAGCTTCTGTTCTCTTTGATTCTGGCGCATCACATTCTTTTGTGTCTCAACAATTTGCTCAGCGGCATGAGCTACCTCTAGAGCTACTGCCCACACCATTAGAAATTATCACTCCCCGTTCCAGGTGGCAAACCAAGATGGTAAGTCACAACAATCAGATCAAAATTGAAGGGTTGATGTTCTCTGCTTCCCTTATTGCTCTTGGACCTTCCGACATAGACATCATTCTCGGTATGGACTGGTTGACCGCCCACAATGCTTTGATTGACTGTGCCACTAAGAAAGTCCAACTTACCCATCCTTCTGGCCAGACAGTCAAATACTCAGCTCGAACAGCTCAGGATGCCGAGAATCAGATATATGTTCTGAATGCATTGAATGCTTCACCTCTTGAAGGCATTGAGAACGTTCCAGTTGTTTCCGAATTTCAAGACGTCTTTCCAGAAGAACTTCCAGGAATACCCCCTGCTAGAGCTGTCGAGTTTGTCATCGACTTGAAGCCTGGCACAACCCCTATTGCGAAGCGTCCTTATAAGATGCCTCCGCATCATCTTCTCGAGCTTAAGGAAGAAATCGACACGTCACTTAAGAAAGGTTTCATCCGCCCCAGTTCCTCTGCTTGGGGAGCGCCTTCACTCTTCGTCAAGAAGAAGGATGGAACTAACCGATTGGTTCAGGATTATCGGCCCATTAACCAAGCCACAATTCAGAATAAGTATCCGCTTCCCAGAATCAATGATCTGTATGATCAACTTGCCGGTTCCTCAGTGTTCTCTAAGCTTGATTTGAGATTGGGATACCACCAGATCCGAGTTCGTGAAGAGGATATTCCGAAGACTGCATTTGTTACTCGCTATGGCTCTTATGAGTACACTGTCATGTCATTTGGTTTAACAAATGCTCCAGCCACATTCTCCCGTCTGATGAATTATATCTTCATGGATTATCTCGACAAATTTGTCGTGGTTTATCTAGATGATATCCTGGTTTATTCGAAGAATAAGGAAGAACATGCTGAACACCTCCGTCTTGTACTGGAAAGGCTTCGAGAACACCAGTTGTATGCCAAGTACTCCAAATGTGAATTTTGGCTATCTGAAGTAACCTACCTTGGTCATGTGATCTCCAAGGATGGCATTGCTGTTAACCCAGAACGAGTTCAGGCTATTCTTGACTGGACTCCTCCGAAGAACGTCAAGCAAGTGAGAAGTTTTCTCGGCCTTGCAAGCTATTGCCGTCGATTTGTCGAGAATTTTTCAAAGATTGCTAAGCCTTTGACTGATCTGCTATACAAGGGCGTTAAGTTTGAATGGACAGAAAAATGTCAGGAAAGTTTTCAAGCACTCAAAGATAAGCTAACATCCGTACCAGTACTATCTCCTCCAGATTCCCGCAAAGACTTCGTGATTTATTGCGACGCATCCCGTGAAGGATTAGGCTGTGTCCTAATGCAAGAGCGTAGAGTCATTGCTTATGGCTCTCGTCAGTTGCGCCCACATGAAGAGAATTATCCGGTACATGATCTAGAGCTAGCTGTTGTCATGTATGCACTGCAGTTATGGCGACATTACCTCCTCGGTAATCGCTGCGAGATCTACACGGATCATAAAAGTCTGAAGTACTTGTTCACCCAGCCATCTCTAAACCTCCATCAGCAAAGATGGATGGAGGCCATTGCGGACTATGATTTGGGTATTTCTTATACCCCTGGCAAGGCTAACGTGATGGCTGATGCCTTAAGCCGCAAGTCCTATTGCGACAACCTCATGGTTAAGCGAGCTCAACCTCGTCTTTTTGAAGAACTGTGCAAGCTCAATCTGCTTATTGTTCCACAGGGTTCTCTTAATAACCTTGTGATACAACCAGATCTTGAGAAAGCTGTTAAGAGTGCACAAGCTAAAGATGCTGAAGTTGATTTGATGAAGAAAGATCTTCGCCTTGATAAGTACAGGGATTTCTCGCTGTCTGAAGATGGAACCCTGTACTTCAGAGGCCGCATAGTGGTACCTCGCTTTGAGCTTATGACTGACATGAAAGAAGCACATGATACACCGCTGTCTATTCATCCGGGAAGCACCAAGATGCATCGTGATCTCCGTCAAAGGTACTGGTGGTCTAGAATGAAGTAGGATATTGCTCGGTACGTTGCTGAATGTGATGTGTGTCGTCGCGTTAAAGCAGAACATCAGAAACCAGCCGGAATTCTGCAACCACTTCCTATTCCCTTATTGAAATGGGATAAGGTTCAAATGGATTTCATTACAGGACTTCCCAGGTCACAGAAGGGTCACGATGCTATTCTTGTCGTCGTCGACCAACTCTCCAAAGTTGCACACTTTCTGCCTGTCAAGGAGACGATCACTGCTAGTCAGTTAGCAGAGTTATATATCTCCAGAATTGTTTCACTTCACGGTATTCCGAAGGAGATCAGTTCAGACCGTGGCAGCATCTTCACTGGTCATTTCTGGGATAGTTTCCAAAAAGCTATGGGAACTCATATCACCTGGAGTTCAGCATATCACCCCAGTCCCAAGGCCAAGTCGAACGAGTAAATCAGGTTCTTGAAGACATGCTACGAGCTTGTGTTATTTCTTTTGGCAAGAAGTGGGAAGAATCTCTCCCGTATGCCGAGTTCTCTTATAACAACAGCTATCAAGCTAGTCTGAAAATGGCTCCCTTCGAAGTACTATATGGATGTAAGTGTCGAACCCCTCTGAATTGGTCAGAAACTGGGGAACGACCACTTGTGGGACCGGACATTATTCAACACGCCGAAGAACAAGTCCGTATCGTTCGAGAAAATCTCAAGGTGGCTCAGGACCGCCAGAAGAGCAACTATGATCGCAAACGATGGGGTTTGACTTATCAACCTGGTGATCAAGCTTATCTTCGTGTCACACCTATGAAGGGCACTCACCGTTTTGGAATCAAGGGCAAGTTAACCCCGAGCTACATTGGTCCTTTCCGCATTGTTGCTAGACGTGGTTAGGTGGCATATAAATTGGAATTGCCGCCGCAATTCTCTCATATCCATGATGTCTTCCACGTGTCGCAACTTCGTAAATGCTTCAAAGAATCTCCGCACCGAGCTGTGGATCATGAAATGCTCGAATTGCATGATGATCTTTCTTATAAGGAGCATCCGATCCGCATTCTTGATGAAGCTGAACGTCGGACCCGTCAGAAGGTTATCAAGTTCCTCAAAGTGCAGTGGTCAAATCATACTGAAGATGAAGCCACTTGGGAACGCGAGGATAATCTCCGTGCGGAATATCCCGAACTTTTTCCTTCTACCTCTTAATTCTCGGGACGAGAATTCTTGTTAGTGGAGGAGACTTGTAACACCCCCAGTGGTTACCTACAGTAACCACCCTTTTGATTATGCCTTGTCGTCATGTTTAACAGTGCCTGATCATAATTAGCATCATATTGCATTTCAGCTCCTAACTCGAAATCCAAATTAAAATTAAAGTGGAAAATGAAAGTTGTCCAAACCTGAAAACTAAAATGTGCATCGTGTTGCAAATATTCCCAAGGCATTTGTAAAAATGATTTCAACATTTATTGGGTTTGTAAAAGGACTCGAACATCAAGAAACAGCAACTTTTAATCACCTTTTATTTTATCTAGATTAAATATGAGATCATATTTTAGCCAAACCAATTTTTGGTGGTAGAGGATAATGTACTGAGATTTAAGGGCTAGGTCTCATATTTTGCAAAAACCATTTAGTGGCCTAAACATTTTTGTAAACAGAAAATAAAAAGAAAAAGGCAGAAGAAATCAAAATAAAAAGAAACCCCCCCCGGGGGGGGGGGGGGGGGGGGGGGGGGGGGGGGGGGGGGGGGGGGGGGGGGGGGGGGGGGGGGGGGGGGGGGGGGGGGGGGGGGGGGGGGGGGGGGGGGGGGGGGGGGGGGGGGGGGGGGGGGGGGGGGGGGGGGGGGGGGGGGGGGGGGGGGGGGGGGGGGGGGGGGGGGGGGGGGGGGGGGGGGGGGGGGGGGGGGGGGGGGGGGGGGGGGGGGGGGGGGGGGGGGGGGGGGGGGGGGGGGGGGGGGGGGGGGGGGGGGGGGGGGGGGGGGGGGGGGGGGGGGGGGGGGGGGGGGGGGGGGGGGGGGGGGGGGGGGGGGGGGGGGGGGGGGGGGGGGGGGGGGGGGGGGGGGGGGGGGGGGGGGGGGGGGGGGGGGGGGGGGGGGGGGGGGGGGGGGGGGGGGGGGGGGGGGGGGGGGGGGGGGGGGGGGGGGGGGGGGGGGGGGGGGGGGGGGGGGGGGGGGGGGGGGGGGGGGGGGGGGGGGGGGGGGGGGGGGGGGGGGGGGGGGGGGGGGGGGGGGGGGGGGGGGGGGGGGGGGGGGGGGGGGGGGGGGGGGGGGGGGGGGGGGGGGGGGGGGGGGGGGGGGGGGGGGGGGGGGGGGGGGGGGGGGGGGGGGGGGGGGGGGGGGGGGGGGGGGGGGGGGGGGGGGGGGGGGGGGGGGGGGGGGGGGGGGGGGGGGGGGGGGGGGGGGGGGGGGGGGGGGGGGGGGGGGGGGGGGGGGGGGGGGGGGGGGGGGGGGGGGGGGGGGGGGGGGGGGGGGGGGGGGGGGGGGGGGGGGGGGGGGGGGGGGGGGGGGGGGGGGGGGGGGGGGGGGGGGGGGGGGGGGGGGGGGGGGGGGGGGGGGGGGGGGGGGGGGGGGGGGGGGGGGGGGGGGGGGGGGGGGGGGGGGGGGGGGGGGGGGGGGGGGGGGGGGGGGGGGGGGGGGGGGGGGGGGGGGGGGGGGGGGGGGGGGGGGGGGGGGGGGGGGGGGGGGGGGGGGGGGGGGGGGGGGGGGGGGGGGGGGGGGGGGGGGGGGGGGGGGGGGGGGGGGGGGGGGGGGGGGGGGGGGGGGGGGGGGGGGGGGGGGGGGGGGGGGGGGGGGGGGGGGGGGGGGGGGGGGGGGGGGGGGGGGGGGGGGGGGGGGGGGGGGGGGGGGGGGGGGGGGGGGGGGGGGGGGGGGGGGGGGGGGGGGGGGGGGGGGGGGGGGGGGGGGGGGGGGGGGGGGGGGGGGGGGGGGGGGGGGGGGGGGGGGGGGGGGGGGGGGGGGGGGGGGGGGGGGGGGGGGGGGGGGGGGGGGGGGGGGGGGGGGGGGGGGGGGGGGGGGGGGGGGGGGGGGGGGGGGGGGGGGGGGGGGGGGGGGGGGGGGGGGGGGGGGGGGGGGGGGGGGGGGGGGGGGGGGGGGGGGGGGGGGGGGGGGGGGGGGGGGGGGGGGGGGGGGGGGGGGGGGGGGGGGGGGGGGGGGGGGGGGGGGGGGGGGGGGGGGGGGGGGGGGGGGGGGGGGGGGGGGGGGGGGGGGGGGGGGGGGGGGGGGGGGGGGGGGGGGGGGGGGGGGGGGGGGGGGGGGGGGGGGGGGGGGGGGGGGGGGGGGGGGGGGGGGGGGGGGGGGGGGGGGGGGGGGGGGGGGGGGGGGGGGGGGGGGGGGGGGGGGGGGGGGGGGGGGGGGGGGGGGGGGGGGGGGGGGGGGGGGGGGGGGGGGGGGGGGGGGGGGGGGGGGGGGGGGGGGGGGGGGGGGGGGGGGGGGGGGGGGGGGGGGGGGGGGGGGGGGGGGGGGGGGGGGGGGGGGGGGGGGGGGGGGGGGGGGGGGGGGGGGGGGGGGGGGGGGGGGGGGGGGGGGGGGGGGGGGGGGGGGGGGGGGGGGGGGGGGGGGGGGGGGGGGGGGGGGGGGGGGGGGGGGGGGGGGGGGGGGGGGGGGGGGGGGGGGGGGGGGGGGGGGGGGGGGGGGGGGGGGGGGGGGGGGGGGGGGGGGGGGGGGGGGGGGGGGGGGGGGGGGGGGGGGGGGGGGGGGGGGGGGGGGGGGGGGGGGGGGGGGGGGGGGGGGGGGCTCTGGCCTGATAGCACTAACCATCACGTGGGAATAGTTATGGGCACTCTGCATCATAGCATCAGCCGAAAGCTTTGTCAGACGTCCAGTTCAGCATCGCGGCCGGGACGGACCGGCGTCCCCCTGGTGCCTGGCTTCCCCCTGCACGCAACGACCCGGAGGGCGAGGGGCGATGGCCAAGACCCCCTTGCGCATAGGATTAGTCCGACGGGGACCTCTCTGCTGAGCTGTAGGTAGGGTTGCGGTGTATCGTTTGGCCGAGGCCGGGCATGCCCCAGTAAAGTGTATTCGGCCGGAGTTAAGCGAGCGTGGTGGGTAAGTTGGTGCACCCCTGCAGGGAAGAACACTTCTATCGATAGCCGGTCCTACGGTAAAGGACACTCGGAGTTGTATCCCGATCGATACAGCTAGTACTTGAGATGAGACCTGGATACTATGGCTCTGGGATTGCTTCTCGCAGGTAGTCGAGAAGGGATCTCAGGACGAGGTTGATGACTGTATGGCTCTGGGATTACTTTCTCGCAGGGAGTCGAGAAAGGATCTCTGGGTGAGGTTGAGACTTAGTACTACAGTTACTTATACTGTTCTGTTCTACTCTCTTCGATTGCTGCAAGACCGCTGAAGATGCTAGTCTTCGATAGGACTAGGTCTTCTCTCTATTCTGGCATTTCTGCAGCCCAGTCCACATATACAGCCTCTCTTGGATAATGATGCATATGTAGTGTAGATCCTTGCTTGCTGAGTACTTCGGATGAGTACTCACGGTTGCTTTCCTTTCTTTTTTCCTCATATCCAATTGATGCCACCAGATGACGGAGCCCCTGAGTCAGCTGCCCAGCCGACGATCACTACTACTACCCCGAGGATGGATACTACTACGAGTTGGCTGACGACCAGGAGTAGGATCGGAGGGTCCCAGGCAGGAGGCCTACGCCTTTCGATCGTAGTGTTTTATTTTGCCCCGCCTTTCTAAAGGCCTATCTGTAACTCTGTTATATCTGTACTCAGATATCTAACGCTTCCGCTGATGCTTGTTTGTCATCAAGCTTTTGTATTCGAGCCCTCGAGGCCCTGGCTTGTAATATATGCTTGTATGGCTTTATTTATGTTTTAGAGTTGTGTTGTGATATCTTCCCGTGAGTCCTTAGGCTTGATCATGTGCATTTGCATGTATGATTGGTGCACGATTGAGTCGGGGGCGTCACACTACGATCTAATATGCTGTGGCGGTGTGCACGAAAGTGAATCAGCATGTGGAGAGATTGGTGTAAACAGAGCTACACCAAACGCTGGCTCAGCACCGGTTGCATCTGGATGGCTCGGAGGTGAGGACGGACTCGGTGATCCGGTAGCGAGACACGGAAGCCACGGCCACATCATCATCAAGCGTACGGACGGAAACCGTACTCGTCCAGGGAATGGGTAGGATAGCGGTGGAAAGAAGGGCCTGCTGGCATTGCCCTTTTCTGGTAACAAAGACCTGTGAGGGTTGCCAAAGCGGCGGGTTGGATGGCACGATCTGGGGTAGAAACATGTCTACAACCGAAATGATAGGTGTGGCTGAAAAGAAAATATTGGTGCAATACCTGTGCATCAATCCGGCAAGTGATCGACACCACAAGGTACCTTGGCATCACTCCGCTGGGACAGAGATGACGCCAAACACCGAAGAGCAAGAATGCAAAACTGGAGGGTGCAGGTAGTGGATCAAAACCAATGCCACCTACACTCACAAGATCAATCGTTAGCGACAATATAATAAGTCTATATGCATGCTATGCGGCAAACAAATGCAACAACCAAGTGCAACAAGCAGGCTAGACTCCGAACTACCGGTTTCTAAAGCTCGCGCGGACTAGGGCGTCCTCCAGCCAGACCTAATCTGATACCAAGCCTAGTGGCACCCCGGCTCAGAGAGGCCGGAACACCCCATATTCCAGCCTAGAGATCAAGTCTTCTAGAATATGGCACTGCTTAGCATAGAACAAATCAGCTCTTATTACAAATAACACGGGTACAAGGGTCTGAAGGTACTAAGGTTACAGGGGCACGGCGACACTTCGCCGGCTCAGATAGCTCTATGCTAGCAGCGAGACATCTCGAAGCGGAATAACTTCTAACAGCGGAACAACGACGACGATGATGAACTCCACTCCGCAGGGACTCTGGCTGGGACGTATCCTAGAGCGCAACCTCGGGGTCCTCGACAAACAAGCAATCATGGCATCACCTGCAATCTGGCATGACACGCCAGGTGAGTACTTTGAATGTAGTCGCAAGCTCACAGCAACCAAAGCAATCAAGACATACAACAACATGGCATGTACAGGTTAATCATCAAAGATGAACATGATACTACTAGAACAACATGAGCATGGCAACAACATGAGCATGGCAACAACATATAATTCATGACATGAACATGATGATACTAGCACTAGCATGCATGGTCTCATGGACCAACTTACTCTACTCGGAGGTTATTTCATAACCACAAACTTACCATCGTGATCATCACACGACCACCTCAGGATCAACCAAGCTCGGTATCAACTGTACCATCGTGATCATCACATGACCACACGGAGCTTGATCTCTACCTGTGATCATCGCATGACCACATAAAGATCAACCAACTTCTTTTCTCATGGAACCGGGGTTGTTTATTATTCAGATTATTATTTCTGTTGACCCATAGTGTGGCCTACTACGAACTGGGCCCATAACTGAGGGCGCGGCTTTCGATAGATTATACACTCTGCAGAGGTTAGTACATTGTACCCACACCACGGAATTCATGGCCTCGTGCTCCCATTCGGGTGGACCAACGACATTCCGATAAAACCAATCTATTGCATGACACTCTCCCGGCCACTCCCAACAAACTCCCATGTGGGCTATATCCTGGGTCGCCCCGATGTCAACTCGTGACATCCGCCACCTTCGTGGCTGCCACCGTCGTGGCCCAACAAACAAACTCATCCCAAACGGGGACAACCGCGCGCAAACAACTCGGGCACAAGGCTTATGGCCGCCCACCTGATCAGGGTAGCGCGCGCACATAACCTTCCCTAGTTGGAGGCACCGGGGAGAGGCATGACAATAGACCGCATTAGGGCCCCCCATAAGGCAAGTGTGGCTGCACTGCTAGCTCGATTCGATGGCACCATGACTCAGCCAACAGATTTGTTCAAGTTCGATTAATGTCAGGTTCAACTTGAATGGTGATGAGCTGAGTCATAATAACATAACATGATGAAATAACAATGCATATGAGCATGCTACCAGTGTAACCATGGATGGGCAACATAACCATTTAACAACATAACATCAACAATAATAAATCATTTATTCTACGGGATGCAAATGAACATAGCATAACGATGATCATGAATATCACAAGTATTTGCATAACCAACTATCATGATTCATATGAGCATATCATTATCACTAGCATATGAAATGATTACAAGAATAAAACATGACAAGAATATCATTAGCAATTAATCATATCACTTACTAGATGAAACTGAACATGGCATAAGCAATGAGCATGGATTCACGAGCATCTAAGTAGCATTCAAAATAATTGCATAAACAAATAATTATTCGAACATTCAAGTGGAAATCATGGCTATTGCAATGCCATCATGCAAGTGGCTGTTGTGGCTTGCCTGGGGATGGAGGAACCATCGGGAAGAGGTGCGATGAACTCGCGGAAAGAATCGCCGAAAAAGTTTCCCTCTCGGCGGAGCTATTTTAAGGGCAAGAGCAAAATGGTCATTTTAAGAGTGTGACAACATCATGAAAATGGTACCATCGTAACGGGCTCGACGAACTGAGATCGTGGGCTTTTGAATCACCTGAATCCGAGTCACGGTTGCGGAGATACGGCCGTTCGTTCGTTACGCAGAAAATTAAATAAAAATATTCATTTCTGCTGCTAAACGATGACCGTTCGCTAAATAGAGATTTCAGCCGGCTTGGTTAAAACAGAAAGCGTATTCCAAGTAATACGTTTTCAGAAAGGGAAAGTGTAGTCCGTGGAGTACGTCTCCACTTATCAGCGCGGGCCCGGGGTTCGGTGGATGACATGTGGGGTCGCGGGGCCCATACTGGCCAGCTGGAGGGGGAGGTCGCCGTCTTCCTCTCGCCCGCGCCTGGCCGGAGCAGAGGAGAACTCCGGCGATGGCAGCCGGCGGCTCCGGCCACCATTTGCCGTGCTCCGACCACCGGCGAGCTTGTGGGACCAAGCCGCACCCATCCCCGCATAGCACGGACGCCGAGGAGCTCGGGAACGGGGAGGGTTTCGGCCATGGCGGGACGTGGCCTCGGGCGATTTCGGGCACGGCTCTATGGGGTACTGGAGGAGGAGGTGAAGAGGTGGGGTAGCTCCAGTGGCTCGAGTGGTTCGCCTGATGGCAGAATGAGGAGGGGAGGAGCTCGGCTTCGGGCTAATTTAAGAGGGGCAGTGCGGCGGCCATGGGAGGAATAGAGAGCTCTTCGAGCTTAATAGATAGGGCAGGGAGGGCTAGAGGAGGATGGCGAGGCTGCTGATGACCTCGGAGGAGGTCGGGGGCTTCTTAAATAGCCGGGGCGGAGGTGGTGCCGCCCCCGGATGTCACCGCGGCCGGGCGGAGTGTGCTCTGGTGTACCGCGTACGCGTGCGCTCGCAGCAGAGAGGTTGAGGGCGATGAGAGAGAGCTAGTGGAGGTGCAGACGCGGGCGGCGCGGTGTCCGGTCGGCCACCCGGCCACTGTGTGCACGCGGGCAAGGTCGCCGTGGCGCGAGGAGGGCGAAGGAGGAGGGTGACAGGCGGGAGAGTGAGCGCGAGGCTGCCACGAAGCTCTGGGACACAAAGAAACGCGCGGAAACGGCGAGCAGAGGAGTGCCCGGAGCTAGCCGACGTGCAGAGCACGCCAAACGCATGCTAACTGCGTGGTCACCGCGTGCAATGGCGAGAGTAGGGCACGTATGCCTGCAAAAAGCTGTCAAACATGTTTTCCCTCCAACATACAGTCCCACTTATGTGATATCTCGAATAAATACACTGTTAATTGATGGGATAGATCAGATAAATTTTGCTGTTGCAAACTTAGTCGTGAAGTAGTGATCAATTGAGATGTGATAAGAGCTAACAATGATGTCACAGAGGTTTAGGGTAGGAAGTAATATGATCCTGTGAATTGTGAGGAGATTTGGACCAATATTTAGCATAGTTGCTTCACAACCACATATTCTTGTCCAGAAAGACGATCAGGAAGTACAACTCACATAGGGTGTTTTATTGAGCTAAAAATTTGTGTATCATGATAATTTGGGCATATGAAGGTATCATAAAAATTTCATCCCATTTGGATAAATACAAATGGTACTTCCTTCACAATGATCCACACTGGACAGAAACTTGGGGGAATTTTGTGGAGAAAATGAATTGGCAAAATCATGTGAATTTTGGCATTATCAATTGATATGGGGATATTTAGGTCCTGGACTAATTTCAGATTTTATGAAGCAATATAAAGTATAGTTGCTTCACAAAATGAAATTGTGACCAGAAAAACCAGATTTGAAGGTGTGCTCACATAGATTGTTTGATGGAGATTAAATTTGGTGGAGAGTCATTATTTGATCATATGAATGATCTACCAAAATTTAAACTCATTTGGATAAGCCTAGCTAGTACTTCCTTAACAAAGCTTCTCTCTGGACAAAAACTTTGGAAATTTTCTGAGGAAGATTTACTAGGCAAATGAAGTTGAATTTTGGCATGTGGCAATTATTTGGATATGAAAGAGTTCTCAAAAAGTTTTAGGGCAATCAAGAAAAGATAAATAGCACTTCCTTCACAAATTGCCACACTGGACAGAATAGGAAATGAATATTCCTGAAATATTTTTGAACTAGGCAAGGTTGAGTCTTGACATATTGGTGGAATATATGATGCAAATAATTTATGAGAATTTTGTGGGGATTTTGTGGAAGGCAGAAATATAGGTTGCTTCACAACCTAGGGCAAACAGGGTTATTCCTTTAATAGAAAAAAGGAATATTCCCAATAAATAAATATTGGAGTTTAGCTAAGATGGAAATGACATGGACTTGGGATAAATTTGAGAATGACAAGCCACTAGGAAGTGGCAGGAGAGAAGATCTTCCCTGGCTTCAAGACCACATAGCCACGGAAAAAGAACTCCAGATAAAAATTCGAAGAAATCCAACAGAAAAAGAAAGGGCCAAAAATCGGGGTGTTACATATACCTATTAGCAGTAGCGCGCCCCATAAAAAGAGCTACTGATAACAGTAAATAGCAGTAGCGTTTCTTATGAAAAGCGCTACTGCTAAATTTTCCTGTATTTTTTTCCTGCAGCTTATTAGCGCTGTATTTGTATAGGTTTTGTACAGTAGTTTCATCATATAATTTTATGACCATGATGAATTATTCTATATATCAGTGGGTGAAATGAACATGGATTAGATTCAAGTGGAGGCAACATGGTGCAGATCGAATGTACTACTAATCCAAACTTATACTGAAATGAACATGGATTAGATTCAAGTGGAGGCAACATGGTGCAGATCGTCTGCACCATGTTGCCTCCACTTGAATCTAATCCATGTTCATTTCACCCACTGATATATATAATAACTCATCATGCTCATATAACAACTTAGCATCATGCATCATCATAATAATATATAACTCATCATTGTTATCATAATAACAAGTCCTACTCATCATCATCATAGTCATCTAACAACTTCTACTCGTTAATAGTAAAAAGTCATACTCATGATCATACAACTAGTCATACTCATCATCATACAATTTCTACTCGTTATCATAATAACAAGTCATACTCATCATCATCTTAGTCATCTAACCAACCCTACTTAATTGTTCTTAGCACATGATCATGAGTATTAGTTAGGACCTACTACCCTCTCGAAGGTAAAATAGCATAAAACAAGATGGCCCCTGACGCTCCATTATGAAGAATGAAGATTATCCTGTCTCCAATTCTTGCGCTTCGCACAATGTTGCTTCCAAGTAGCTCCCTACGATTGTCCATACATTTTTTCCATTCTTTGATTGTCATGTCTTCATCGGTTTTAGAAATATGGTATGATCAGCAGTGAAGCCTAGGATAACTTGGCCGTAAGCTAACAACATCAAGGCGACCTTTCGGAAACATCGGATTAGGCACACAACCCTTCGGGATTTTCTGTTGAAAAACATAATAATAACATCGTAGTTAGCAATGTAGTTTAGCTTTAGAAGAATATATGCAAAAGATGCACGGATGTCGTAATAGTAAAATATCTTACCATGCCATCTCCATGGATGTTACCGTAATTCAACACGTGCACTAGTGGCACGTATTGACCATAATGTGCAGGAGTTTCATAATTGATATTGTAATTCTCAACATCAATAATAAATGAGATAAGATTACCTTTCTCCTCATATGTTAATTCAGCGCCATCAGTGTAGTAGGTTCTGTCTACCATCTTCCGTACACTTTTTGAAGCATGAAAATAAGCTGTCAATGGAAATAAGCTGTCAACTATTTTGAAATAAACAATATAAATTACTTAATAAATATGTCTGAGAAACTCACATAGAGGTAGAAGTGGAACCGTATCAACAAGGACCCAAATGTCCATATTCTCTTCATTGATGTCATCTTCAGGATCACCAAGATCGAAGGTGACATACATACCCTCCTGAAAATCATACGCCTTGCACAGTGCTTCCCAATTCGAGCAACCAAAATGGGATACGCTCTCCGAATTGTATAGCTTTACAGCAAAATCATAACCATGATGGGTCCTGAGATGAACTATCTTTGTCTCCATATTTTCATGATCTTCGAAATTCAGATGCTCCAAGACATAGCTTCTTGCATGGCATGGGATAAGCTAGTCGAATTGTAAAAGACGGAAATTACACGTTGAAGAAGAAGAAGTCATGCTTAATTACGAAAAAAGACTTGTCGTTGCGTACCATTTCAACATCAAAGGTCTCGTCGAGCTTAATACTGAAGCGCCGACCATCTACCAGGTGAGGCCTGTCGCACAGACCCCGGTCGTCGCCGCAGCAGTCGCACTCCGGGATCCTATCGTCATCGTCAGACGACATTTCCTATGTTCATAATTCAAAGATTAAACTTCTAAAATTAAATATATGTACTACAAAAACTAAATTAGATCATTATTATTCATCACGGGTTGACTATCGGTCTGTCGAGTCTTTTCTTGAAAACTCTCAGCTCATGTGGTGTATATATTCGACCGTCGGTGATGGTCGCTTCTCCCTTCGTTCCCGAGTGCATTACACCAAAATGTCTAGCACACGGGAACGAAGGAGAAGCGACCCCCACGACAACAGTCGGGATTCTTCGTCCTCTCATATATGGTGGAGACTCTCCCTCCTTGATTCCTCTCTGACTTTTGCGACCGTCGGTGATGGTCATTCTTCTCTTCCTTCCCGTGCATTACCAAAAGGTCTATCACTAGAAGGAAGAGGAAGAACGACCCCCACGACAACAGTCGGCATTCTTATTTTCTCTCATATATGGTGGAGTCCCGACAGACTTAAAGTCAACCCGAAATGTCGTCTAATTATCTTTCTAGAAAATCCGGGCCACTCGATATTTCCTACATATTCTAGCACAAGTCATGCCAAAATTCACGGAAAAATCCAGCATGACCTTTGCTAAAAAGGACATATATCGAGCACCTGAAATTTGTCGGAATGGAAATTAATCAACACTCCGGCAAAACATAGGCCACTGTGAGGTGTTCCCTGCAAACATAGGCCACTTGGGCAAGCACTAGTAGTACACAACACTACTCATCTAGCTACTATGTACTCTACTACATCTATCAAAACATCTACATCATCATCGACATGGGGATTTGGCTGGTCTCACCTCGAGGTCGGAGGGGGTCGGTGACGGGGACGACGGCAGGGATGATGCAGGGGCTCCTTGATTTCTGCAAAAACAAAATATAAACAAAAACATTATTATCCTCTTCTTAGGACTTAGTGAAACCCTATGTCTAACACAAAAACAAAATTTGTAAAACATAGTTGTAACCCTAATAATTTGTAATGCCCATCTATCCATCCATTTGTCTAAACCAAGTTCTAACCCTGAAAAATTGTAAAACCTAGTCCTAATCATCGACATGGTCATTTTCATATTTTATTTGATACCTATGATACTTAAAGATAATAGGTTCAAAAGACCGACATCGAACGAATAAAAAAAATCTATTGTATTCAAAAGACCTACATTTACTGAAATTTTTCTAATTTTCTGTTTGATTCTACATTTACTAATTTTCAATTCTATTCAAAAGAAGAAAAATTACTAAAAATTTCCTATTCCATTCAAAAGACCTACATTTACTTATTTTTTTCTATTCTATTAAAAAAACTACATTTACTAAAAAAAATCTCACATAGCATTCTAATTCATTTCTGTACCTAAAAATTTCTATTACTAAATTCTTTTACTAAAAAATTCTATACCTAAATTTTTATACAGAGAGAGGTGGGAGGAGGACGCGGAGAAGGAGGGAGGAGTGAGGGCTTCGGGTGACTGGGGGAGGGAGGAGAGTGGAGGGCAGTGGGAGGAAGGAGCGGGGCGGTCGGAGGAGGTGGGAGGAGAGCATCGGGCGTCGACGGGAGGAGGGAGGAGAGAGGAGGGCCGCCGGAGGGAGGAGAGAGGAGGGCGGCGAGAGGAGAAGGGAGGGAGAGAGGCAGATACTTTGGGGGCGACGGTGGGTGACAGCGGGCAACGGCGGCGACAGCGCGGCGGAGAGAGAGCGAGTGAGAGTGTGAGGGGAGAGTGAGGACGCAGGATGTGGATATGGTGCCCGTAGTAGTCCCGGTTCGAGACACAAACCGGGACTAAAGGGCATCGCACCCCTTTAGTCCCGGTTGGTGTCTCCAACCGAGACTAAAGGTCGAACCGTGATCAATAGCAGTAGCGCTTTTAGAGAACCAGCACTACTACTAAAGCTAAGCATGTAAAAAATAGCATCAAAAAAAGCATTGGTCATCAATGATCTTTTTGTGTGGAATCTAAATTGTCAGTATGAATCTTCGCCGGTTTAGGAACCGGCGAAGATTCATATTGCCACAGATCCTACACATAGAGTACAATGAAGACCAAGTGGTTGTGATAGTTTGAGAAGCACCATATTTAAGGTGGTAAACATTCTGTTCGCGAAGCGAGGTGGGACTAAACTTGGGTCGTAGGAGAGGTGACTAAATTTAGCAGTAGCGCTGGTTGGATGAAAGCGCTACTGCTAAGTACAATTACAGTAGCGCTTTTTACGGATGCCCGCTACTAGTATACCTAGCCTGCCGGCAACGGTGTGGCAATTATAGTAGTAGCGCGTTGTTCATCTACCGCGCTACTGCTATGTGCATAGTAGCAGCGCTGTTTCTTTTCAAGCGCTACTGCTAATTTGCAACAACGCTTCCTTGTAAAAAGCGCTACTGGTATGCTTCTATGTATAAGGTTTTCCCTAGTAGTGTTGTATGACTTATTTTATTAGTTATTTCGGATGGATCCTTTGTGTATCCAAAGTCTGACCTTTACCTGATGACCATGTCAATGCTATCCCGAAGCATGACTGTGGTACTCAAACATCAACAAGAACATTGGAAGCATAATGCTAAATGCTTCTTGATCAATTATCCAAACACCATCGTATGAGTAACATCTTGAGTTTCCTCGCTCCTTTCCCCCGGATGGTTATCTACTAGCAGTCCTGTCATGATTAACCTGCCCTGCTTGCTCTTGGGAAGGTTATACACCTAATACTCATGTATACACATTTTCCTTTCCATTGGTTTGTTTAACCCTTCTTGTGATATATATGATATAAGCAGAAATAATTCCCTGCTTATGAAAACACCTCGATGTACAACCTTGTCAGTGAGACCCCGTTACTATTGTTGATGACATTCCGGTAACCACCGATGGACGAGAACCATGCCTATTGGTCCGCCTCGTCTTGACGAGCAGGAAAATGGTTCTCTTCATCCCTCGCCCTTGGTACCAACGTTGTTGCCAACATAACTGACATGCTATACTCTGACATTCCTTGCTATCATATCCGTGCAAGATGTCACTACTCTTCCTACTCCTAACACACATGGTGGGCCCATAACCCATCGTTCCACATGATCAAAACCTAACTCTCCTGCACAACCTTGATTCCAAAATATTCTTTGCACTTGGCTTCGTATGTAATTCACGAGCTAACTTCCTCACCATGATTCATTCCGGTATCAGTTGTAAAACTTATACCCATTGCTCTGGACTCTTTTCATTATCCGTCATAGGCAAATAGCGATTGCCTACCCGTTCGAAACTATTTGTACCTTCTATAACCCTCTCGATGATTCCCTTGGTAATCAACTCAAGAGATATCTTGTGCCTCATGCCCTGGTATAATAACCGAATATCAGTCCTTGCAGACACCCGTCCTTATAGTTTGCCCTCCTACCCTATTCATAAGTACGATGAAGATCCTGAAGGACGAATGACAACCTCGCCATAACGGCCTGATGCAGAGATATGAAGACATCAACGTGAGGGATCAATATCTTTGAGAAGAGCAACCAAGAACGAGAAGACCCGTTAGAATTTCGTAGCCAGACCTTTTTCCTTACTCTACCTCTAAATTCTCGGGACAAGAATTTCTTTGAGTGGAGGAGAGTTGTAACATCCCCAGATTACCCCACCTTAGTTAAACTAATTAGATTGCCATGTCATCATGATCATTCTAAGTAAATCGCACCTAGAAAGTAATCCAACTTCAAATTCAAATTTTAAATGGAAGTCAAATAAATACTTCTTCAAATAGTTAAATAAATAGTTCATAATATGGCAAATAATCCCAAAGCAATTATAAAAACAAAACCAACATTTATTGAATTTCCAAATTGATCCTAACATCCAAGACAGTAGCAAAACAGCCCCAAATTAAACCATTCTCATTTATGCAAAATCTAAATGAGTTCAAATCACTCCCAAACTTTTTGTGGCTGTGCAGAATATTCCATTGTACTTATGTGGTCAAGTTCCACATTTTTACAAACTCATTTGGCAGCTCAAACTTTTGCAAAACTATCTCTGTAAAAGAAAACAAAAAATAAAAATGAAAAAGGCCTAAACCGACTGGGCCAAAGTGCACAGTGCACCCGGCCCAGCCCAGCCGGCCCCCTTCTCCCTCCTCTCTCCTCTCTCCCTCGCCGTGTCACACGCGCCGTGGTCGAGCGCGCGCTCGCCGGCTGCTGGCTAACACCGCGACGCTACAGGCCGGGCGAGGGGATAAGAACGGTGCCACTGCCACCCCCACTGTCCTCATCCACTCCCCCCTCCCTCTCTCCCAAGCTCGTGCGCTCCTCCCTCTCCTCTGCTCGCGCAACCGAGCGCCATCGCCGCCGCACGCTACCACCGCCGCGGCGACCGCCGTCCTCGTTCCCTTCCGGCGTGCTAGGAGGCTCCGCCGGGCTTGACCACACCTCCTGCAGCACCACTTCGAGCTCGGGGAGCCCAACATCGAGCGGATCGAGCCACTCCCTTTTGCCTCGGTCTCCGGCGATCACTAGCATTCGCGACCTCCCCTGCTACTACTAACTTGTCGCCGGGCCACCTTGCGCCTGCTAGGTGAGCACCGCTCCTCCTCCCTCCTTCTGCTGCCTCTGCCACTGCCTCTAATCGCCGTCGCCATTACCGCCCGAGCTCAGCTCCGCCGCGCAGCTCGCTGCAGTCGCTACCGCCGTCGTCGTGGCTATCTGAGCACGTCATTGTGCTCAGGGCACCTCTAGGGTGCGGCCAGTGCCCTTCGTGGAGCCGCTCGTGCCGTGTATCGCCGATCCCGTAGCACACCCGAGAACGCCGCCGCGGTGCCTCGCCGTCCGGTCATCCCCACGGCTCCGCACTAGCTCCATCGAATGCGCCGCTCCTCACTCATTCGAATGTGACCAGAAACGTGCGAAACGGTGCCCCCTAGCAAAAATCCGAAGCTCGCCGGCGTTCGGCCGCCGCGCGCGGGCTCACCGGAGCAACTCCGGTGGCGTCGCTGACCTGGCAGGGCCAGGGGCCCGCCCAGGGTCGCTGACAGTGGGACCCCTACGCATGTTTGACCGTGTTGACCACGGTCAACGCGCGGTACTGTTCACCTCTGACATTGATGTGTGGGGCCCGTAGTCTAATTACTATTAATGACTAATTAATTAACCCTGTTAGTTTAGTTAGTGACACTCACAGGAGGCCCAACCAGTAGATTAATTAGTTTAACTAAATTGTTAGGCTCTGAGTCACGGACAGGTGGGTCCCACCTACCAGTTTGACCAGTCAGCTGGTCAGCTGACTGCTAACACAGTGATGACATCATGCTGATGTCATATTCCACTTTTAGTAAATCTGTTAATTTAAATAATTCCAGAAAACTATTAAAACTTCAGAAAATCATAGAAAAATAACCGTAGCTCAGATGAAAATGTTTTATATATGAAAAACGATCAAAAAAATGAGATGAATCTTAATACGCTAACCACATGCCTGTCAGGTGCCTCTAACCACCTCAACATAGAACCGCCCCCTTCGGTTCATCTGTCTGACAGACGTCCAGAACCGGGAAAACTTTCCAGTTAAATTCCCGCTCTGTCTGCAACGTGTAGCATGGCATTAGGTTACCACCAGCACTGCATATCACCACGTCATGCATCAATGTTGCATATGTTTGCTTTTATTTATTGTTTCTTCCCCTCTTCTTATTCGTTAGACCCCGAGACCGACGCCGCTCCGAAGTCCGACTACGCCGTTGACGACCCCTCTTTTGCCGCAGAGCTTCCAGGCAAGCAAAACCCCCTTGATCATTCCTATATTGCCCATTCCATTCTCTCTCGTGCTTGCATTAGATTCTACTACTGCTTTTGTTTGATCCTATTCTGATGCATAGCCTGATTTTGTAACTTGATATTGTTACTTACCTGCTTATCCTAAACTGCTTAGTATAGGTTGGTTAGTGATCCACCAGTGACCCCTCACTTTGTCCCAGTTGCCCCCGCTGGATTATCAGATGACTCGATCAACGTGATTGATGATCAGAGCCCGAGACATCACATCACAACCCCATATCTGTACGACATTGCAGGGTTACTATCAAGTGCCGAGGGTGATACCTCGTATGGCACTTATGATGTTAACTCTGTAGAGTAGCTAATCGGTCGTGGTCATCGAGGGTGATTCCTCCTTCACCACTCCCGATAATGACTCTGTCATGCAACCCTTCAAGAGTGAACCATCTAGGGTGATTCCTCCTTAGTTCACCTTGATGGTTGCATCGAGTGAGAATCCATCGAGGGTGATTCCTCAGGTTTCCCCCCTTGGTGCTTTGGACACACGGTTACTATGACTTTACACCGAACCATGATAAAGTCGGGTCGACCCTGAGGGGTACCCGCGCGAGCATATGATGCGAGTGATGTGGAGTTGGGTTAACTTGGAGGGTACCCGCGAGATCTCTACGTGGCGCGGCCAGGCATTCTTAGCCCTTACCGCAAGTCCACGAGACGGGGCGATGGGGTCACATGATCGTGAGTCTCTGCTCGTTACCACGCGCTCCCAATACACTAACGGTTTGGATATTTGATTCGATTAGGCCTCTGGCCTAATAGCACTAACCATCACGCGGGAATAAATATGGGTACTCTGCGTCGTATGCATCGGCCGAAGCTCTCTAGACGTCAGCGACTGAGCGGCGCGCGCCGAGTTGGACTGGGAAAGCATGCGCTTGTATTAAGGGGGCTAGGTCTGCTCATGGCCGCGTTCGCAATGTGCAGGAGTGCAAAGGGCGATGGGCCCAAGACCTCTGTGTGCATAGGTTTAGTCCGGCGTGCTGAACTCTCTGTTGAGCCTAGGTAGGGCTGCAGCATGTCATTTTGACAGAGGCCGGGCAGGACCCAGAAAAGTGTGTCCGGACGGAGTTAATCGAGCATGGTGGGTAAGTTGGTGCACCCCTGAAGGGAAGTATATCTATTCGAATAGCCGGATCCTCGGTAACGGACACTCGAAGTTGTATCCCGATCGATACAACTAGAACTGGATACTTGAGATGATAAATGGGTATGATGGCTCCGGGATTGCTTTCTCGCAGGGAGTCGAGAAAGAATCTCTGGGCGATGTTGATGCTTAATGCTACTACTACTTAATATTGTACTAATCTACACTCTTCTAATGCTGCAAGACCGCTGAAGATGCTAGTCTTCGATAGGACTAGGTCTTCTCTCTATTCTGGCATTTCTGCAGTCCAGTCCACATATGCAGCCTTCCTTTGATAACGTTGCATACATAGCATAGATCTGATGTAAGTCTTGCTGAGTACTTTGGATGAGTACTCACGGTTGCTTTGCTTCCCTTTTCCCCATACCCAAATGCTGTGACCAGACGACGGAGCCCCGGAGCCAGCTGCCCCCGCTATTGACTACGGCTACTACTACTACCCCGCTGGAGAGTACTACTACGAGGAGCCCTCCGACGACCAGGAGTAGTTTAGGAGGCACCCAGACAGGAGGCCTGCGCCTTTTGATCTAGTGTTTTTATTTTGCCCCGCCTTCTTAAAGGCCTATCTGTTTAACTTATGTATGTATTCAGATATCTAATGCTTCCGCTGATGCTTGTATGACATCGAGCTTATGTATTCGAGCCCTCGAGGCCCTGGCTTGTAATATGAAGAGTGTATGATTTTTATTTGTGTTTAGAGTTGTGTTGTGATATCTTCAAGTGAGTCCTTGGCCTTGATCGTGTGCATTTGTGTGTATGATTAGTGCACGATTAAGCCGGGGGCGTCACACTCGAGAACCATAGCAGTTATAGCATGGAACATAAACATAATTATGAACATGGTGATAAACAATAACATTTATTATTGCCTCTAGGGCATATCTCCTACAGACTCCCACTTGCACTAGAGTCAATAATCTAGTCAATGCTAATGCACTTTACACCTATGGCATACCGGTGTAAAAAATGCTTCGCTTGTGGTATAGCCTGATGTCCAACGCATCTGACAACTTCAGTTCTGTGTGTATCTTTGCATATTATCACATGTTCACGCTTTCACAAAATTCATATTTTGTGTGGACTTGGCTTTGTATATATGTGAATCACAGGTCGAACCTGGATTCCTCAGACTGAGCTATGGAGCAACTATCTGCAATAGTGTCCCATTGACCAAAGCCATCTTGGAAGCATACTAAGTTAATGAATGAACTATATGATTCAACATTTTCTTTGTCGCTTCTAAAGCATCAACATACTTAGCCTTTGTCATAGAATTTGCCATAGTAACCTGTTTGGAATAATTTCCAACTACCATGCCACCATATTGTGTATTACACAAAACCCTTAACTTAAATTGAAAATCACATGGAGCATTGATGAAGACTGTATCGATGTAACCTTTTACAATGTACTCTTTGTGATCTCTGCTTGCGAGAAAACATGTCATCGGTGCCACTGTGGCACTTAATGACCCCTTTTCACTGTCGTCCCATGATCAGTACTTTTGATCACTTTGGTATCTATACTTGCAACAGCTTTGGGAGTATCAGACATATCTGGTTGTTTTACATACCATGGAATACATGATTAATCCAAACACAAGAGTGTGTGGAATCTCCATCGTGTATTTTGCTCATCAGTGTTTTGGGACACCGAGTCTTGCAAAAACTCTTTCCATGTGACTTCGACAAGAATCACTCCTTGGCGTTTTGATGCTAAAGGGTTTTAGCATCTTGTCAATATGTATTCTTGTTTAGCCCCATTAGGTGAATCTGTCTCCATAGATCATCATGCCTAATGTTGAGGCTATTTAGCGAAGCACTTCATCGAAAAACTACTTTCAAATGAAGTCCTAATTTGTGTCAAGAATTTTATTTCCAATTAACAATGTGTCAAGCACACAAGGTTTTTTAGAAATATTATCATGCACTTACTTTCTTGAATCACAAGCATCTTTGTTACCCATTGATGAAGTCAAACCCCTTTGACCATTTCATCAAAACACGAAGATTCCAACTCCACTTTGCTCTCTTCTGTCCATTGCTGGAACTCTGAAGTTTGCATACTCACGAGCATCCTCTAGATCAACAAAATACTTTGGATTGTATTACATACAAGTCCTAGGTTGCATTTCCATTTCATGGAATTTTTTTTCTCATCCATGTTTCATATCTCATGATTGAAATATGTATTAATTGCTAGTTTAACCCGAACCGATTTTAAGCATCGCTACGGTGAGGACATCTCATCGTAGTCAACTCCTTGAACTTGTTTATGACAACAAGTCGAGCTTTATGGATAAAACATTTTGTCCATATCAGTTTATAGTTCCATTACAATCCGTTAGACACAAAGTCTTTCGGAGGGTTTATCAAGATTTAATCTTGAATGTGGAAACTATCTCGGATTATATTGGCATTTAGCCAATTCCAAAGTCAGGGCCCATCAACGCTTCCTTGTGTATCATATGGTTTTAAAAAGAATAGTTCATAATTAAGTTTATGTTCCATGCTATAACTGATATGGTTCTCGAGTGTGACGCCCCCTGAGAGGTTTGCACGAGTTTTGCCTACGCTGTTCAGCTGCAAGTTCGACCGAAGTCCATACATCTCATGTAGAGGCTTTCGTATCACTCGCAGTAGGAAACTCTGGAATCACTTCCAAGGTTCCTTTCCTTTGATCTGATGACGAAGATACTGTTATCTCGTTGAGTTGTACTGTCCTCCCACTCACCCTTTTGCAAGAACTATTCTCTTTAAAACCATACCATTTTGTGGCAAACCTTTTTGCCTCGGTATAGTGAGGGAGGAATACCCAATAAATTAGGATAACCTACAAAGTAGCACTTGTCTGATTTGGAATAGGTTTGTAAATATTTTACACAAGCCCCATATTCCAAATGTTAAGAAAAGATATAACATGGTTGGGCATACCATACCATGGAGTCATTTCAACAGATCTGATGGTGCTCTTTTCAGTGTAAAAGCCGTAGTCACAAAAGCATTACTTTAAAAGGGATAATGGCAAATTGATTTATGTCATCTTTGATCTTACCATGTCACAAATGGTTTGAATAAATCTTCACAAACATTCCACTCAAAGTGGTGTTCCGGGAGGTGTAAGTTATGAAACTCTTTTCACAACTCATCAGACATTCGCTAAACTTGCAACTCAAATATTCCTTTCCGCAATCAAATTGCAAAAACATAATTTTCTTGTTACAATAATTCCTACTTCATTTTGAAAACCTTTCGAATGATTTCAAAAGATCCAGACTTACGTCTCATCAAGCAAATATCCATATATCTACTTGAGTCATTTTTGAAGATAGAGAAATCCACTGTTTCCAACAACATTTATCGGACTACACACATAAAAAATGTATGATCACCAATAAGTTCTTTGCTCGTTCCTTATGGCCTGTGAACAGTATTTCAGTCACTTCACTTTTTGGAGGAAAGTTGTAAGTGTCAGATGATTCAAAATCAAACAACTTCAAAATCCATCATAATGGAATTTTTTCCATGCGGGTTTCTTCAATGTGACCAAATGCAGTGCCACACTTGTGTGGTATTCTTTAAGTCTTGCGACATTTAGCGTCAATGTTATGGATGTATCATATTACCATCAATATTCATAACATAAATCACATCCAAGATGGAAGTATGACCCTTATCTTATTCATAATTCTGAACAACAATTGTTCTTTTATGAACAACCCTCTTGCAACAAACATCATGCAATGGGCTAGAGTGTATAAAACTCTAAAATGAATTATGAAAGTAAACCCAGAGGTCATGTATTATTACCAATATTCATAGCATACATCTCATTCATAATGAAAGTATGGCCCTTATGTTATTGATAACACCGAGCATCAAAAGTTCTCTTATGAACAACCTTCTTGCAAGATTCCTTATGCAATGGGCTAGAGTGTGTAAAACTCTAAAATGAATTATGAAAATAAATACATAGGTAATGTACCGAGTATAGCAACTTTTACTATGATTCCAGTGCATATCAAAAACCTCATTCCTGGCAAGTCTTTTAGGCCATAGTAGTTCTTGCATCGAGTCGCATCAGAATGCAATCAAGCGGGTATCTCTGTGATCAACTCACATTACCCAAGAATCAGTGATTAACAATTTTATCATAATTCCCAAGAACTATTTCTTTGACCAGCCTTCCAAACATCAATAACTTGTATGACTTTCATACATGAGCTGGACATTCCAGTCTTGTTTCTTTTTGCCTTTATACTTCTAACAGTTTAACTTTTAGTATTTCTCCTACTCTCAGAAGAAGCACCCAACTTAAGAGTGGCGTTAGCCCCGGATTTCCTAGGTGTGATAGTCTCACTAACACCCTTTGGACATTTCCTTTCTCTTTAAGTTGTTTGTTTTATTCACCTTTCACCATATGACAGGCGTTCTCCTGGATCCCTCTTGTATTAGTCTAATGCATAGTAAACACTTTTACTAATAGTTTGCAAAACAAACATTGCCTTGGATATTTCATATCTTTTAGCCTTTATCTGTCTCTGAAAATGATTTTCTGATTCCATGAATATCACATAGCTATCCCAAACTTTTGAAGTTCGGGTCTCATGGAAGCAAACATATTGCACTTGACTGTAACGGAATTCTAGCTTTTGGATCGAAGGACGAGAGTCACATTATCCATAGCATTAGCGGGAGGATACCGAAAGCATGCGATAGGACAAAGTCCTTCTCGGCACTCTTGAGGACAATCCTCACATTACGTTACCAACCGTAAAGTTTTAACCAGATATTTAACAGCTATTCAATTTAATAGGGAAGGTGGAAACGCGAGCCATTATTCTACAACTTTTATGCAAATCACACTTAGACAGTGTTCATAATTAATTGCACTGTGAATCAAAGAAGTTAATTCTACAATGTGCTCCCACTCAAATCAATATCTCTCATAATTGATTGTGAGTGATTCAAGATCCATATTACAATTCAATGCCAAGGATGTATCCATCTCAAGTGACGAGAATTGCAATCCATAGGGCAACTTGCCAATCACATCTCTATGTGACTCTTGTTCATCTATTGATGCGCGTGTTTCGAGCTCATGACTTTCATGCCTGAACTTCAAGACAACCAAGTGATCTCGCTGCGAGGTCTCAACTCACCCGCCTCACACTTCTCTAATCATTCGTACCCATGTATCCATGTGATACCCCGAAGAGATAGGTGACGTGACGGTGCTACACTTGGGAGAACACTAACTACTTGATATTTTTTGTGAGAGATCACCCTAATAAAAAGCGACTACCGCGCAATCAAGAAGGGTGCATCATAAGGGATAAACATCTCAGGCAATTCATAATAGCATGATATGGTATAGCCCTTTCTAACGGAGAAGTCTTTCATTTCTTCATCTTCGGCATTCATGTCGGTGTTCACCTTTGCGAAGATTGCCACCACCTTGTTGATGCACTAGGTAATATTGCTATCTCTATAGCTAATAAAATAAGTGCATTACTTAAGGTTGACACGCAGGTCATTAAAGTGACAATCATATGGCTCCAGCCATCATGCCGAATCATGACACGCAGGTCATGTTAATTAATTTACATCATATAGTCATCTCATACATAATCAAATTTGAAGTTAGATGCCTCTAATCAGTTCATGCAAAATTTTATTTTACGTGGCTTCTAAGGTTTCAAAAAAAACCGAATCTACCAACATCCATCATCAAGCATGATTATTAAAGTCGCTAGATTAACTTTGCGGGGTGTATGAAACACAAGATAATAAAATCACGAGCCCCATACTGAACTTCATCATACGCATGACCCCTGTGCAGATCATATCTGCATTGCCCTTTCGTCTGCGAAATTTCATCTTTCTTTTTAACTATGGTGGAATTCAATGAACTGTTAGCACTTTGTTGATCAATCAGGATCGCAGATTGCCAGAACTTTGAAACTCCACCATGCTATTATCAAGATCAGAAATATGCAAATTCCAGGGAAGCAACAAGAACATCGGGTAACAGATTTCATCTGCTACCCACACAAATAATTTTCAGCAGTAGAACTCATCTACTACAAATTATATTGTGCAACACCCATACATCTCATGTTTTCTAGATCGCAACCTGCATCTATGCATAGCACGGCTCATGATGCCACTGTAGGGTAACGCAGCAGAAAACACAAATTTCTGACCTACGCACCAGCCCAGGACCACTATGAAGACTGCATACAAGGTATGATCTTTTCATTACCGACTCGTAGCGCAGTGGTAGTAGAGTCGATGACGATCGGTGGTGTAGATCCCCACAGCTAGGATTTACAACCTCCCAACCGTGAGGATGTACTCCCTCGTCTGCCCCTCGGACAGCCCTCCGGGAGGCAGTCGGACAGTCCCTCGGACGGTGTCGCGGACAGCCCTTCGGGAGGACGTTCGAAACTCGAACGGTCACTCAGACAGCCCTTCGGGAGGCACTCTCAAAACAGCCCCTCGGGCACAAAGATCGAAACTATGACCTCTCTACGGGGTTACACAGATACGGTGTCATCTATCCGGCAGGGCTTCGCCATCCAGAACTAGTTCCCACCGGAACCCAGACAGCCTTTCAGCTCTACGAAACTCTTTTTGTGGGAGGGAGAGAGAAGCCAGATAACATCATGGCATGTGTATGAGAGCAAGGGATGAGTATGGAGAGCTCCTCTCCACCTCCTTTTATAGGAAAACCCAAGGGGTAGTGTGGCTCCCAAAATACCAAAAAACCCATCATATGGATTTTCCACAAGGCCATAAAGGGAAGGCAAGTGGAGCTCCATGGAGCTCCACCATGTGGCCGCCACACCTAGTGGGGGGGCCCTCCAAGGAGGGTCCTTGGTCCCCAAGTCCTTCTAGAAGCCTTTTGGGAAAAGCCCTAAAAGGTGGCTTCCCAATAAAGAAACCATAAAGCTGATTTCACTATTCACAACAACATTTTTCAGCGTTCGTTCGAACCAAAAATATTTGAGTGGACCTAGAACATTTCCAGTACCCAGTAAAATAATTTTCGATGTGTTCCGAAACAATTCCAGATTAATGATTTTCATCTGCGAAAAGTAGACAAAGCGGTTCTGGCAGCTCCGGAACATTTTCGGTTTTTTTCCTGGAAAATTCCCAGAAGTTTCCAGAATAAAGCTGGCACCCTCCAAGAATTATCAGGCATGTGCCAAAACCATTTTGACTTAATGGTATACCCCGAAACAACTTTTTGGTTTTACCAAAACTATTCCGGTGTTCTCTCTCCGAAACTTTTCCGTTGTCTCCGAAACTTTTTCGATGAATTTCTCTCAGACTCCTTGTCTAGTATTCAGCAGATAGATGACCCTTAAGCATGTGACCCTATAGGTTAGGTGAAGTATAGACATGACCAGAACTCTTTCCGATCAATGATCAACATCAGAGCCGTGGACACCTATATTGACCCTTATACCCACACGAATAAATATTCGAGTGAACCTCCAGTTGCCGTGTGCTATTCCAATTGCTTCGCGATATGTTACAAATACCCTAGGTGAGATGTATTGGCATCCCTATGAATCAACAACTTGTTCACTATGCCAGTTCCCTCGTTACCGGTATTGTTCTCTTTTCTCGTTACCATGTTCCGGCATCCCTGTGATCGAATCACAATGTGTCTGGCCAGACGATGATGGATACCGTAACACCGAGAGGGCCTAGAGACATCTCTCCATCGTCGGAGGAGAAAATCCCAATCTTGAGCTATCAAGTCCCTTGACATACTTTTCCATGAACCCGTAAGCCGCCGTAATAGCCACCCATTTACGGATGACGTTTAACAAACCCCAAAGTTCATAAAGCAAGCATGAAGAAACTTGATACTCTCATGGTCTAAGGAATTACGCAAACATTAACTTCTCTGTGTTATTAACCATTAACTTATGACGAATGTATCTCATAGCATAACATCAATCGGGTCGATTCAACACAAGTGTTCTCCTAACATTGTGCCCTCAAAGTTGCCGGCATAGTCATGCCCATGATCAGGAAAACAGAATCATCGTGCAACACTTGAGCTAGTCTTAGAGGCCAGACTAGGAATACATTTTACCGTTTATTATTCCACACGTGCATATGAGTTTCCCTCCGAGCCTCATGGTTATTGTAGACTCGAGAACCATAGCAGTTATAGCATGGAACATAAACATAATTATGAACATGGAGATAAACAATAACATTTATTATTGCCTCTAGGGCATATCTCCTACACTCAGTGGCTAAGCCACTACTGAGTATAAAAAGTATTTTAGTATTTACATTTAGAATTAAAACAATTCCAGAAAATCCATTGAACTTTGGAAATTCATAACTAATTTGGAAAAATATGAATTATATATGAAAAATCATCAGAAAAATATGCTCTATCCAAATATGTCATTTTCATGCATGATAAAAATCATTAACATTATGTTTACTAGTAAAATGCTAATAGGACAATTTATAAATAATATTTGGAGTTGGGGTAATGCTATTTGGTGTTCAATTAAATTGTGTAGTAATACATTTGGATAGATCAGCACCATATTTTGCCATGCCATGCATTTTGTGGTGCATTAGTTGCCCTACTATTTATTTGCTTCCCGCATTTTGCTTCTTATCGGTAGATCCCACATTGTGTAGTAATGCCTTAGGATAGATCGAAAAGGGATGTCTAGTATTCCTTACTTCTCTCATTGCCCTCGGGCATTCCAACAAAGATCTCATTCTCTGTATGACTTGGTTGAAAGCAAATCGAGCTTTGATCGACTGTGCCACTAAGACAGTCCAACTTACACACCCTTCTGGCCTGATAGTCGAATTCTCATCCCATACCGCTGACTTTCAGTTGTATGCTCTGAATGCCTCACCTCTTGATAACATCGAGAACATCCCGGTAGTCTGTGACTTTTCGGATGTCTTTCCCGAAGACCTACCAGGAATGCCACCTGAAAGGTTAATATACACTTAATATACAAGCAAGAATCATTAATGAAAGGACTATAAATACGAGGTAGTATAAACTGAATGCAGTGACCCTCAATTTTACAAATACACACCGAATCTTAGCATTGTACTGAAGAACCTTGATGCTTGCAGAACACACAAACTCATTCTCCCCAAATTTTGCAGTCTTGGAACAACAAAACCCAAGGTACGCAGTAACTGCACAAAGAACGGACAAGCAACAGATCACCTTGTGTGGCACCCCGGCTCAAAAGACCGGTTTACAGAGTGTTTCCAACCCAAAGATCATGTCTTCTGGAAACACACAACAACTTGGAACAGAACATAACTGATCTTTATTAATATTGTACAAGTACAAGCTTGGGAATTACATTAGGTAGTGAGGCCAGAAGCACTACACATACTATGACAATATCTACATTATTTATGGAACATAGCAAGGCCTCGGTACTACTAGGTGATTCTACGGTGTAGCGGAACAACAGGTGAAACTCTCCATCCCATAGGGACACTGCTGGGACACGGCCTAGTTAGCGTAGCACGAACCTTCGGGACCTCCGTTCTCGGCTTCTCCTGCATCTGGCATGATACGCCAGGTGAGTACTTGGAATGTACTCGCAAGCTCACAGCAACCACAACAATGCAGCAAACAACAACATGGCAATTAACATGTTAAGTGCTTAAGTTGCTTACTTACTATTACCGAATATCAACTTACTCTCTTCCGGGTTGTACCACAACCCTCGGAATACTCGTGATCCACTGAGCACATCCGGGCATAAGACAAGTTCTTCCATCATTATTATTATTACGGTTGACCACTCAGTGTGACCTAGTGCGGACTATGTCCAGTACCGTGGACGCGGATATTCAAATAGATTCTTACACTCTGCAGAGGTTGCGCACTTTCCCACACCATGAAGCTCCTGGTCCCGTACCTCGGTACACTTCCCTTCTAGGTGGACAGGTGCTGCTCCAATGAAACTTGCCTAACCCGTGACTCCTCCACCGTACCACCGACAACCATCCTCCCCCGGAGTCATGGCCTGGGTGGCCTCTGTGTCACTCTCGACACCTGCCACCGTCGTGGCCAACTAAACTGTCCCAAACGGGGACGCCGGCAAATAACTCAACTGGCTCACAAGGTTATCGTCGCCTACCTGATCAGGGTAGCACGCACACATAACCCTCCCTCTTTGGTGGTACCGATAAAAGAGCACGCGGTCAGACCAAGTCAAGGCCGTCCCACTCCGGCAGATGTGGCTGCACGGGTAAGTCCAGGTCGGTGGCACTTGATCAACCATTAAGCTTAGTTTTAGCAAGTACATAACCAGCACGGTTGTTTATCATGAATAAATTAATATGGCAGTAGCTATGCAACAATATCATTGTAGCGGAACAACAGGTGAAACTCTCCATCCCATAGGGACACTGCTGGGACACGGCCTAGTTAGCGTAGCACGAACCTTCGGGACCTCCGTTCTCGGGGGGGGGGGGGGGGGGGGGGGGGGGGGGGGGGGGGGGGGGGGGGGGGGGGGGGGGGGGGGGGGGGGGGGGGGGGGGGGGGGGGGGGGGGGGGGGGGGGGGGGGGGGGGGGGGGGGGGGGGGGGGGGGGGGGGGGGGGGGGGGGGGGGGGGGGGGGGGGGGGGGGGGGGGGGGGGGGGGGGGGGGGGGGGGGGGGGGGGGGGGGGGGGGGGGGGGGGGGGGGGGGGGGGGGGGGGGGGGGGGGGGGGGGGGGGGGGGGGGGGGGGGGGGGGGGGGGGGGGGGGGGGGGGGGGGGGGGGGGGGGGGGGGGGGGGGGGGGGGGGGGGGGGGGGGGGGGGGGGGGGGGGGGGGGGGGGGGGGGGGGGGGGGGGGGGGGGGGGGGGGGGGGGGGGGGGGGGGGGGGGGGGGGGGGGGGGGGGGGGGGGGGGGGGGGGGGGGGGGGGGGGGGGGGGGGGGGGGGGGGGGGGGGGGGGGGGGGGGGGGGGGGGGGGGGGGGGGGGGGGGGGGGGGGGGGGGGGGGGGGGGGGGGTATAGGCGGGGCGGAGGGTGGCCGAGCCGTAAGCCGACATGGATGAGCTGGCGTGAGCAGGACGATGTGCTGGCCGTCGTGGAGCGCGGCGAGGTGATGGAGGAGGGCTGGTGAGTTAATGCGCGAGACGACAAGCCGCGAGGAAGAAGCCAGCCAGCTCACCCCACTGTGGCCGCATGGGCGCAACAGTGCGGTGCTTGGTGGCGGCCGGTGAGGGTTTCTTCGGTGAGGGGAAGAATCTGGAGTGGCTAGGTGGACGGCGGAGAGTTAGCCGGCGCAAGGGGGCATGGTACGGTGACGCGGTAGTTAGCCACCGACGAGACCCGTGCCTGGCGGCGCCCAGAGCGCGGTTTTGGCAGGGCTGGCCACGCGGTCACCGCGTGCACAGGCACACGCGGCGCGAGCTGGCCTGCCAGGCCGTGTCTGGTGCGTCGACCTTGCATACTGGAACACTCTCATGCCACTAGTTCCTCCAGAGACTCACTGAACCGAAGTGTAGCATCAGCAACAGTTTGCTGTCAGAAACTTAGGAGAGATCTGGAGAGAAGATGAGCTGGAGATGAAACCAATGGAGATGTCTGGAGTGATCTACATTGGAAGGGCTACAAGCTGGCAAGATTTGGGAAACTTTGGCCAAGATTTGAACATAGTTCATGTACAAATGCTCTACTGAACCAGATGTTGCACTCACATGGGTGATCTTCTGGAGCTGAAATTTGGTGTGTGAGGGATATTTAGTAATGCAAGATGTCATAAAATTTTTAGCTCAAATGGATGCCTCTAGTTGGTACTTCCTTCACAGAGGTTTGAATTAAGCAGAAACTTGGCAGAATATTTCTGCTGAAAATTTATATTGGACAAGGAGATGTTTCTGGATATTGTGGGAAGATATCTCCCCTAGTACCTCAAGGAATTATTTGAGAGTTTTCTGAGTTGAGGAAATATGGGTTGCTTCACAAAGGGCCAGTGCTGTCCAGAAGATAAATGGAATATTCTGGAAAAAAAATTATACTGGACCATGAAATATTTTTGGGAGATTGTGGGAGTAGGTGATGACAAGAAGGTGTGGTATTAATTTGAAATTTTTCTGATCATCAGAACTATAGGTTGCTTCACAGCCCATAGTGAGGACAGCTTTTCCCAAAGAAGAGAATGGATTATTTTGAAAAGAATGGGAATTGGAGTTTGATCCAGAAGGCGTGTGACAAGATTTTGGCAAGATATTGATGGCTTTGGATCACTTAGAGAGAAATTCAAAGGTTTCCCAAGTCCAAAGTCAACTGAGAAGATTAAAAAGCCAACCTATTTGCAAATAAAACCAGAAAAATTTTGAAAAGAAAAAGTTGCCAAAAACCAGGGTGTCACACCTTGCTGATTACTGCACCAAAATATGCGGCAGATCAAAAAAATCCTAAAGAAATGAGAGAGGGAGAGGGTGAGAGAGAGAGAGACCGTGATGGAGGACAGGAGCATGGCTTGGTGATGGGGAGGACGGCGGCAGAAGGCGGCACGCTTAGTACAGGAGGATGGACAGCGGCGATGGGATGGATCACGCTTGTCAGGAATGTATCAACGCCACGCTGAGCGAGCTTGCCGTGCAGCTCAGGGAGGCGCTCGACCTCGCGCGCTGCGCCGCCGCGGCCTTGTGCTGGAACGTGTACGCACCACGCAGCTGGCACGCAAGATGGAGGCGGCCGACAAGGGAATCGAGCGCTGGCTGGCGCGCCACGCCCCCGCGCACGTGCTCGACGGCGTGCGCCGCCTCCACGACGAGGCCGCAGCACCCATCGGGCGCCTCGAGCGCTGCGTCAAGGAGGTCACCGCGATGCAGGCGCCCGCCATGATCCCGCCCGACATGTCCCTCCTGTCAGAGCGAATCACATTGGGCGGCCCGCATCGAGCTCAGATGGCGGCCGGAGGGACAGGACGGCGGCGCCCTAAACCTAAGCATCGCCATGGCTCTTGAGGGGAAACAGAGGAATTTGGGGAAATTGGAGTTTGGGCTTTTTTTCGTGGTGGGCTTTCTTTTCTTTGGAAATTATACAACAATCGGCGGAGTTTTGTGCTTTTCGTTCGACCGGTGGAGACGAATGAAATGATCGTGATGACGTATGAAAAGATTACTTAATGTGATTGAGCGATTTATGGTAAGGTTAATTAATTTAGATTTGATCTTTAGAGATTGATCGTGATTGATTCTTTCACATAAAGACATTACTAAATAACTTGCGTCGGCATGGAAAATTCTGATCCGTTCAGATTTTTTTCGTTGTGTGAGAGGTGACGCAAAAATAAACCGGTGGGCTGGTGGGAGGGGAGACGAAAAAAAAACCAGACGAAAAAAAATCGTGGAGGCTATCCTATCAAGTGAGACATTAGGAGTAGAGATTGCGTGAAGGAAACTAAGCTATTCTAATAAGGGTGACCGTGCTATTTGAAATCTTAAACAATTTCATTTGTTGTCCACTATAAAAATGAATACTCTACCGATTTAGTCACATTTGCATAGCTTATGTTATTACAGTTCACAATTCTTAATAGATAGGTTCATTGCCAAAACGAGACTTAACTAAGCATATACATAACCGATGTTCATTACGGGGCTGTTGTATGTCTTGACCAGTGTGCCGTACTTCGAAGAAAACTTCCTAGGTGACGTTCACAAGATTCTTTGGTTCATAGGATAGGAATTTTATAGGAATAAAAAAATCATAGGAAGTGAGATGACTTGCATGTCAATTCCTATAGAGAAAGAGATGTCATTTGATGCATAGGATAGGATTTTTTCCATTGAGTCTAGGTTAATGTTTTTTTTTCCTCCAAAATGTTAAGGATTGATTCATATCCTACATAGAAATAGGAATCCATTCCTACAAACCAAAGGGCTTCAAAGGAATTTTTCGTTTGAAAATCCTATCCTATGAAATTCCTACAAAAATCCTACAAACCAAATGAGGCCTAAATGGTTTTAACACTACACAACACGCCCCTCCCTGCACGTTGCCTTGCTAAGTTGAGCAAACTCTGCTTTAGTGCTTATGTGTGTAGCTTATTATTGTAACTCGATGTAAATAGTTTTCTTCATATTTCTCTCTGCTTGTTACTGCATATTGCTTGTTTTGGACCACTGTACAAAATTGCATCTAAAATGAGACTGATACCTACTTTTCAAATTGTCAGAGATGATGAGATCCACTTTCTTTTGGAAAGGGGAAGGGAAGACAGAGAGAATCAAAACAAAGGAATGTAACCCTCAACTTATTACATTTTTTCTTCAAGAACTAACATTGTTGTTGGAACGCACAAAACCTGTATCTTTTTAGTAGAACATCCATTCTTATTCTCAGCCTCTCACCTGCATCAGTACATACAAATAAATTCGTAGCGGTAGGCAAAAACTATGTGAAGCCCCTTAAAATCTGACAAAATGGGTTCCTGATGTGGTTTAGGAAACCTGCTCTCTCAATATGAAGATTATCTCTATCCAAGAAAGCTGAAAGGAGATGTGGAGACACCCAGACTATCGATGTTATTGTCTCTATGCAACAACATGATCACAAGATGTCTCTCTTCTAAGAAACAACCTGAGTGAACTCACAACATTGTGTATACATTTAATTTTTGAAACTCTTTTCATTTTATTTTATACTTGTGTGAATCTTAATTTCCAACGATTGAGACGTGCGTTGCACGTGCAAACTTACTAGTATTAACAAATTCAAGCTTAGGTTTGAGTACCGTTAATCTCAGACTTCTTGTTTTCCTTGATATTCGTGTCCATTGATGCTTGAAAGCACTATGTTTGTGTTGTGATACCTTTTTTGTCGGAACACATTCGTGCACGTGTCAACGATGATGATAAGAGCTCAGATCACACTTGTTCCTGCGGCAGTTGTCGGCAAACAGGTTACATTGCAGGGTACTACAAGCCAGGACTTCTGAATCCAAAAAAGCTCTAATTTCTGAAATTTGACAGAAGCTTGAATTAAAATCTGGACCTCTGCGTTTTGGATTGGAAGCACAAATTTCAGAAAGTTGGTCCAATTTTTCGAAATTCTGGTTCAGATTCCCAAAAGCTAGTTCTAAATTTCTGAAATCAGGGGCACAAATTTATCCACAACGTGGTGCTACATGCCAGGAGAGCAATGAGCAACGGGGTGGAGCTAGGCACTCTGACCGGAAGTGGTCGGCACAATCGCAGTTGATGCACATCGTCTCCTCGCGGGTCCGGGGGCGATCATGGGTCCGGGGGCGATCACCCCTTGCCTGGGGAGGCACCGGCGCCTTCTGCGACGGTCCCCCGGCAAGCGCAGCACCCGCTCTCGTCATAGATCCCTCACCAAGGACGGTGCCACCAGTCACACCCGAACGCTTCTTCTTATTATTATTCTTTCGCTTCATCTGACGGGCCACCGATCCCGAAGCATCTGCGAAGCGGCGTGGGGGGAGTCCCGCGGTGATCCGGATGACGAACGGCGCCAGTCTCTTGCATTGGCACGGTTCGGTGGCGCATCCCCATATCGGCCACGGCCCACCGACCTGGACTCGCGCCAACCACCATCACGCGAAGAATGGCCCAGCTCGCGCACGGACCCAAGCTCCTCACGGCGGTCAGCAGCCGGCGGCGGAGGGCGCCGGGACAGTTCCGCCTGTAACTCGGCCTCCCGCTGCAGGTCATTAGCCCTGTTCTTGGCCGCCTCTACCTCCCGCCGGCGAGCTCCCGCCGAACCAAGGAGCGGCCGGCGCGGGTCGCGGCCGTCGTCCCGGCCAGCACCGCAGGACCCCGCAGAACCCTCTCGAGCGGGTGGTGGACGGTAGGACGCGACGTTAGGGGCCCGGCGGGTGGTTCTCCAGTCCTCGCACGACGCAAGGCAGCGGTCGTCGTCGCCCGGGAGGCGCGGCGACATGAGCACCTCGGCGTAGGATCTGGGGCGCGTGCCAGCGATGGGCAGGGATCGGGCGCGGTGGCAGGGGAGGGGAGCGGGCGGCGGCCTAGTGCGGGAGAAGTTTTTTTTTTGAGACAGGAGAAGTAACAGGCAGCGGAGCCTAATCTAGCAACATCAGCCCTAGAGGCTGACGAGCCCGATAACAGGTCAACCGCACCGCGCCGTACCCATCTCCATCGGGCCGGATCTGCGGGAGCCAAGGCCCAGTCGCGGTTAGCGCGGTCTAAGACCTTTTGGGCCCCAGCCGACAACACCGGTCGAAATCGGCCTTGAGCCACCCGACCACTATTGGGCCGACCCTCCACGCAGCCAGCAGCCGGCCCACGCAGGAGGGCCGCCCTAGCTGGCCCAGTCCAGAGGAGGGAATCGTCACCTTCCTCGCAGACCAGGGTAGCCGGCGGTGACGGCACGCAGCCAGCGCCCCACACCGGCGCAACAGCGACCACCCCAGAGTCGCTTCGGTCGACAGAGGGCCGACGCTCCCCCTCCGGCAGCAGCGCCGAGAGGCGAGCACCAGTGCCGCCATCCCCCACAATGAAGACGGCCAAGCGGGCCTCCCGCGTTGGCGCGACCGAGGCAACTGCCGGGGCGTGAGCAAGACCCCTCCGGCTGCCGCGAACGCGTGGTGACGAGGCCATGGCGAGGAACTCGCCAAACGCCGAGGGCGCCAAGGATACCGACACCTCCACCGCCCATCCTCCTCAGTGGCGTCGTCGGCCACATCGGCCCAGCGGTAGGGCATCGGACGCGGCACCCAGGTCGGGCGCGTCGCAGCCATGGCAGCGATTGCAGGCCCAGCTCCCCGGGCGGGCTTTCCGACAGCTCTGGCCATCCTCTGGCCAAGCCGCCGCGCAGATCAAAGGGGAATTCAAAATCGCCCCCCAATCGCCAGAGCCCGCGTCTGTTCGGCCCATGAGTATCTATCTCTTAGTCACGAAAACCCAGATCCGGCACCGCTGTGACGCGCTCTCTCCTCTCCACCAGTCTCCCTCTCCGTTTGTTCACCCGCCATGCTCCCCATGCTCCGGCGTTGGTGGCCTCCCTGCTTCGTCGACGGCGGCTGCTCCGGCATCTCTGGCGCCTCCTGCCGACGCCACCACCGCTACAATGACGGAGGCCGCCCCGGTTTCTCTAGCTCCTTCTGACGGCGCCACCATGACGAAGGCTGCCTCAGCCCGTCTGCCGCTGCCCTCTGTGGACGTCGCCGCTGCAGCCTTTCTTGCCTCCCGCAAGGCCGACCCAGCCGTGTGGGGACGCCTGCAACTGCTGCGGCCCTCCACAACTGAGACGCAGGCCAGCTCCAATCTGGGCCTGGCGACTCCGACGCCTACCACGCCGCCCGTCAATGCTGCTGGAGACGATGGTCTTCGTGGAGATCTCTCTGTTGGCCCCGATTCAGGTGTAGCTAGGCTCCCTGGCGATGATGCCACTCCCTTTCATGTGGAGGACAAGATGATCAGGGGACCGCTTTATGTGTCATGGGCCTCTGCTGCTGATGAAGACGAGGAGCTGGGCCCCCAGACGTCGCTGACTGCCGCCAAGGTCATCGACTCCGCCAAGATGTGTGTGGGGCACATGCCAGATCGACACAGAACGGGGTTGGAAGGAGGTTCTACTGTGGCATGGATCGCGTCGTCCATCGTCGCTATCCCCAACATCTGCACACCGTCCAATACCCGCTTGGCTCCACGGTAGATGCTGTCATTGCCTCGCTCCTGGGCATCGAGCCATGGATTGCAGAAATCCATTCAGGTGCTCCCATTGCCTTGGGAATGGTTATCGGGCGAGCGGGTGTCGCAATGCTTGGCGCCCGCTCAGCCTGTTGGCAACCTCTGCCATGTCGTCACCACTCCGCCTCGTCACTCAACATTGTCAAGCTCAAGCTCCTGCTCCACAACATGCCCATTCCAAAGGAATTCAGCGTGATTCCTGGGCAGCGGTTGTTGCTTCTACCCCCACTGTCTTGGCATCCTTGAGTTTTGCAACCCAGCAGCCTAGTTTTGCAGCGCAAGCCGAGTTGTTGCGCTCTGAACTACAAGGCTTGGCATCGCTTCAGCTAAAAGAGGCAGTGCAACCTCTACGTGATGTCACCGAATCGATGCAAGGTTGGCCGCTGTCTTGATGCTTGCTAGTGGGAGTTGCTTAGTTGATGAGAACTACACCAAAAACTACAACGAGTTCTACAATTTCTTCGACAAATGGGCGCCTGATCACCCTGTATCCGGCAAGACTGTTAGTGGTGTCATGAAGGAGAAACCTGAGAAGAACATTGGGCAAGTGGTGTCTGTGGGTGACGAGGTTGATAAAGTAAGTGTGTCGACAGCTAATTCTGAGGCTCTCTTCGCGAAAGAGTGATACGTCTCCAACGTATCTATAATTTTTTATTGTTCCATGCTGTTATAATATCAATCTTGGATGTTTCTATAATCATTTACAGCAATTTTATATCATTTTTGGAGATTAACCTATTAACCTAGTGCCTAGTGCCAGTTACTATTTTCTGCCCTGTTTTTGTTTCACAGAAAATCAATATCAAACGAAGTCCAAATACAGTGAAACTTTTTGGAGATTTTTTATTGGACCAGAAGAACACTAGAAGCTTCGGGAGAGGGCCAGAAGAAGAAGAGGTGGGCCACGAGGCACCAGGGTGCGCCCAAGGGGGGTGGCGCGCCCTGGTACCTCGTGGGCCCACCCCAGCTCCGTTTGACCTAATTCCAGCAATATAAATTCCAGAAAAATCAGAAACCCTCAAGGGAGTCCACGAAATATTTTTTACGCCACCGCAAGCTTCTGTTCCAGAGAGATCCCATTTGGGGTCCTTCTCCGGTAATCTGTCGGAGGGGCTCTACATCAACCTTGCTACCCTTCCGATGATGCGTGAGTAGTTTACCACAGACCTTCGGATCCATAGTTAGTAGCTAGATGGCTTCTTCTCTCTTTTTGATCTTCAATACAATGTTCTCCTTGATGTTCTTGGAGATCTATCCGATGTAATCTCTTTTTGCGGTGTGTTTGTTGGGATCCGATGAATTGTGAGTTTATGATCAGATTATCCATGAAATTATTTGAGTCTTTGCTGCACTCTTTTATGCATGATTATTATAGCCTCGTATTTCTTCTCCGATCTATTGATTTGGTTTGGCCAACTAAGTTGATTTGTCTTGCAATGTGAAGAGGTGCTTTGTAGTGGGTTCGATCTTGCGGTGCTCAATCCCAGTGACAGAAAGGGACATGACACGTATGTATCGTTGCTACTAAGGGTAACAAGATGGGATCTATTCATTGGGTTTATTAATTCGTGAGTTTGTCTTGTCTACATCATGTCATCGTTCTTAAGGCATTACTCCGTTCTTATGGACTTAATACACTAGATGCATGCTGGATAGCCCATCGAAGTGTGGATTAATAGTAGTAGATGCAGGCAGGAGTCCGTCTACTAATCTTGGACGTGATGCCTATATACATGATCATTGCCTTGGATATCGTCATGATTATTTGCTTTTCTATCAATTGCCCAACAGTAATTTGTCTACCCACCGTATGCTATTTTCTCGAGAGAAGCCTCTAGTGAAACCTATGGCCCTCGGGTCTTATCAATCTCATATTACTAAAACCCTCAAAATATTGCTGCCATCTGTCTTTATTTATTTTATTTTGTATTTTTATTTCAATCTATCAAATACAATTTAATCTTGCAATCTTACCGCCAAGGGATTGACAACCCCTTGTTTGCATTGGGTGCAAGGATTTGTTGTTTGTGTGCAGGTGCTGCTCACTGGGTGTTGTGTGATTCTCCTACTGGTTTGATAACCTTGGTTTCATAATCGAGGGAAATATTTATCTCTACTGTGCTGCATCATCCCTTTCTCTTCGGGGAAAATACCAACGCAAGCTACAAGTAGCAGGAAGAATTTCTGGCGCCGTTGCCGGGGAGACATCATCAACATTTATCAAGTACCTTTGCACAAACTATCATCTCCTTGCATTTACTTTATTTGCATTTGCCTCTCGTTTTCATCTCCCCCACTTCTAAAATGTTTTTACAAAAATACAAAAATATTTTCCGTTTGCCTTTTTGCCTTTTTCTCGTTTGCTTGTTTGCTTGATTGCTATCTTATTTGCGTAGTCACGATGTCTCAAGAAAATACAAAATTATGTGATTTTTCCAATACTAATAATAATGATTTTATTAGTACTCCAATTGCTCCTCCCGCCACTAGTGTGGAGACTTGTGATATTAATGCCGCTTTGCTAAATCTTGTTATGAAAAATCTATTTTCCGGTAGTCCTAATGAAGATGCCGCATCCCATCTTAATACTTTCTTAGAATTGTGTGACATGCAAAAAAAAAAGATGTGGATAATGATATTGTGAAATTAAAATTATTCCCGTTCTCATTGCGGGATCGTGCTAAAATTTGGTTTTCATCTTTACCACGAAATAGTATCGATTCTTGGAATAAGTGTAAAGATGCTTATATTACTAAGTATTTTTCTCCCGCGAAAATTATTTCACTAAGGAATCAAATTATGAATTTTAAACAACTTGATCATGAACATGTTGTCCAATCTTGGGAGAGGATGAAATTAATGATAAGAAATTACCCCGCTCATGGTTTAAATTTATGGATGATCATACAAAACTTTTATGCGGGATTGAATTTTGTCTCTAAAAATCTTTTAGATTTTGCCACGGGTGGTACGTTTATGGAAATTACTTTGGGGGAAGCTACTAAATTGCTTGATAATATTATGGCAAATTATTCACAATGGCATACCGAAAGAACTCCTACTAGTAAAAAGGTGAATTCTATTGAAGAAATTAGTACTTTGAGTGATAAAGTTGATGCGCTTATGAAATTGGATGCTAGTAAAAATGCCAATATTGATCCTAATGATGTGCCATTGTCTACTTTGATTGAGCAAAATAATGATCCCGTAGATGTGAATTATGTCTCGCGAAACAATTTCAACAATAATGCTTATAGAGGTAATTTCAATGCTAGGCCGTTTCCTGGAAATTCCTCTAACAATTATGGCAATCCTTATGGTAATTTCTACAATAATAATAGGATACCTTCTGATCTTGAAAGTAATATTTAAGAATTTATTAATGCTCAAAAAGTTTTCAACACTACGATAGAAGAAAAATTGAGTAAGATTGATGATATGTTTAGGAGCATTGATAGAATTATTCATGATGTGGAAAATCTTAAGACTAAAATTTTGCCACCCAAAATTGATATTAGTGAATCAATTAAAGCTTTGCATGTTTCCATGGATGATAGTAAGAACAGAACCGCCATGTTAAGAGCTAAACGGGAATTTTTAGAAAAAGCAATCCCTCCCGATTTTTATCATAGTAATGATGAGGATATAAAAATGATTGGTGTTTCATCTATTGATTCTTTGTTTAGCAATATAAAACTTGATGAAAAGGGAACTGAAGACAAGTCAACTTTAGTTAGTAGGCATTCTCATAATTTGGAGGGTGAAAATCTTGATGAGAAAATTACTAAAAGTGGGTTTCGAGAGGTAAAAACTTTAAATAGCGATGTGCCCACTCTCTTGGATTACAAAGATTTTAATTATGATAATTGTTCTTTGGTTGAGTGCATTTCTTTGCTGCAATCCATGTTAAATTCACCCAACGCTTATGAGCAAAACAAAGCTTTTACTAAACACATCGTAGAAGCAATGATGAATGCGTTAGAAGAAAAGCTTGAACTAGAAGTTTCAATTCCTAGAAAATTATATGATGAATGGGAAACTACCATTAAAGTTAAGATAAAAAATTATGAGTGCAATGCTTTATGTGATTTGGGTGCTAGCGTTTCTACAATTCCAAAATCTTTATGTGATGTGCTAGGCCTTACCAATATAGATGAATGTTCTCTTAATTTGCACTTGGCGGATTCTACTATTAAAAAGCCTTTGGGTAGAATTAATGATGTGCTTATTCTTGCAAATAGAAATTATGTGCCCGTTGATTTTATTGTTCTTGATATTGAATGTAATTCTTCTTGCCCAATTATACTTGGTAGACCGTTCCTACGAACTATAGGTGCCGTTATTGATATGAAAGAAGGGAATATAAAATTTCAGTTTCCACTAAAGAAAGGTATGGAGCACTTCCCTAGGAAAAGAATTAAAGCACCATATGAATCAATCATGAGGGCCACTTATGGAATCAACTTTAAAGATGACAATACTTGAGATTATGCATTATGCCTAGCTAGGGGCATAAAACAATAGCGCTTGTTGGGAGGCAACCCAATGAATAAAATAAATTTTTGTTATAAGCTTCTGTTATGGTGTGTTTTTACTGTCATGCTACTGGTATTATAGTGTTTTTATGTTTTTAATTAGTGTTTGTGTCAAGTAAAGCCTTTGAGATGATTTGGAAGATAGTATAATTGATTCTGTTTGAAAACAGAAAGTTTTGCGTCCAGTGCTGGAATTTTTTTTCACTGTTAGGTCAGAATCTTCTGAATTTTTTTCACATTATTGATATATGAATTTCCCACGTTGTCCTAATTTTTCAGAATTTTTAGAGTTACAGAAGTAAGACCATAATTCAGATCTCTACAGGCTGTTTTGTTTTTGACAGATTCTGTTTTTGATGCACTACTTGCTTATTTTGACAAATCGGGGGGTATAAGCCATGGTGAAGTTAGAGTACAGTAGGTATAATGCAAAAATAAAATATGAATGGGTTTGCAATAGTACTTATAGTAGTGATTTAGTTTGTTATACTAACGGATCTCGCGAAGGTTTTGTTAAGTTTTGTGTGATTGAAGTTTTCAAGTTTTGGGTGAGATCACGATGAATGAAGGAATACAGAGTAGCAAGAGCCTAAGCTTGGGGATGCCCAAGGCACCCCAAGGTAATATTCAAGAAAGACTCAAGCGTCTAAGCTTGGGGATGCCCCAGAAGGCATCCCCTCTTTATTCTACCGACCATCGGTAATTTTACTTGAGGCTATATTTTTATTTGTCACATAATATGTGTTTTGCTTGGAGCGTCTTGTATGATATGAGTCTTTGCTTTTTTTGCCTTTTAGTTTGTCACAATCATCTTTGCTGCACACACCTATCTTGAGAGAGCCACACGTCATCATAATTTGTTAGAATACTCTATGTGCTTCACTTAAATTTTTTGAGCTAGGCAGTTGCTCTAGTGCTTCACTTAAATCTTTTTTAGCACGGTGGTTTTTATATTTTGAAGAAATTAATTCTCATGCTTCACTTATATCATTTTGAGAATTGTTAAGATTGAAATTTTGAAGAAATTAATTCTCATGCTTCACTTATATCATTTTGAGAATTGTTAAGATTGAAATTTTGAAGAAATTAATTCTCATTCTTCACTTATATCATTTTGAAAATTGTTAAGATGAAAATTTTGAAGAAATATTTGCACTCTCATGCTTCACTTAAATCTTTTTGAGAGTTGACATGGTGATGATAGTAATGGTAATTTGCACATGTTATGCAATTGGTCCCAAAGTGATGAATATTCAAGAGGGTTATAGATAAAAACTTTCATATAGATCATTGGATATGATGAGTGTGATTCCTTGCAATAGTTTTGCGATATGGAAATGATAATATGTGATGCCATGTTAGTGAGTAATTGTGCTTTAGTAAGAATATTAGTGTTAAGGTTTATGATTTCCTATGCATGCACGTTAAGTCAATAGTTATGCAATGAAGTTACATCCTACTTATGGTGCATTATTCGGTGTTAGTTATGTTCAATGCATGTTTATGACCGTATTCGTTTTTTGGTTGGTTGCTTCTCAATCTTTTGCTAGCTTTCATTTGTACTAAGCGGAAATACTGCTTGTGCATCCAAAATCCTTAAACCCAGTTTTGCCTATTGAGTCCACTATATCTACCTATATGCGGTATTTCAATGCCGTTCCAAGGAAATTTGCATGTGCCAACTCTAATCTTCAAAAAAAATTCTGTTTTGTGTGCTCGTACCACTCATGAGGCAGAAGGGGGTAGCCAATATCTTCCATGTTAGGTGGGTTATTCTCACGATGAGTGTTTATTCACTTGTCATTGCACGAGAGTATGGCGGTAATAGGGATGCCCAGTCCCAAATTGTGAAATGAAATAAAATGAAAAATCTTATGTGATCACAATAATAAATTCCTTGGAAAGTGATGGTATGGAGGGCACCCGTGGATACGGCTAGCCATGGATTGTGAAAGAATGGTGGAAAAGGAATAAATTTTATTTTCTGTTTGGGAACCGCCTATGATTTATGTAGCCTGGAAGATATTGGGAATTCTCGTTCGTTTTCGTTGACAGGAAAAGCATGCCTCCCAAAATGTTTTTATCTCTTTAATTTCAGCTTTGAGCTCTGGCATATTTGACAAATCTCTGCTTCACTCTGCGAAGGGCCTATCTATTTACGTTTATGCAATTTTTATTTTCTTGAGTCTCCATCTCCTCTTACAAAAGCACCAACTAGAGAGCACTATTGCCATACTTGTGCATTGGATGTATCTAATATTCGAGTGTGTTTCATGAATGGATCAATGATTGAGCATAATGGGCTAGGGATAACTTTCTTTAGCGTTGATATTTTGAAAGACATGGTTGCTTGTTAGCATGCTTGAGTATTTATGTTTTCATGTCAAACTATAGACTATTGCTTTGAATCATACAAGTCCAATGTCCATGCTACAAAAGAAAAGAATATGTGATGAATATGTTAGGCAGCATTCCACATCAAAAATTCTGTTTTTATCATTTACCTACTCGAGGACGAGCAGGAATTAAGCTTGGGGATGCTGATACGTCTCCAACGTATCTATAATTTTTTATTGTTCCATGCTGTTATAATATCAATCTTGGATGTTTTTATAATCATTTACAGGAATTTTATATCATTTTTCGAGACTAACCTATTAACCTAGTGCCCAGTGCCAGTTGCTGTTTTCTGCCCTGTTTTTGTTTCACAGAAAATCAATATCAAACGAAGTCCAAATACAGTGAAACTTTTTGAAGATTTTTTATTGGACCAGAAGAACACTAGATGCTTTGGGAGAGGGCCAGAAGAAGAAGAGGTGGGCCACGAGGCACCAGGGCACGCCCCAAGGGGGGTGGCGGGCCCTGGTACCTCGTGAGCCCACCCCAGCTCCGTTTGACCTAATTCCAGCACTATAAATTCCAGAAAAATCAGAAACCCTCAGGGGAGTCCGCGAAATACTTTTTACGCCGCCGCAAACTTCTGTTCCAGAGAGATCCCATCTGGGGTCCTTATCCGGTAATCTGCCGGAGGGGGAATCGATCACGGAGGGGCTCTACATCAACCTTGCTACCCTTCCGATGATGCGTGAGTAGTTTACCACAGACCTTCGAGTCCATAGTTAGTAGCTAGATGGCTTCTTCTCTCTTTTTGATCTTCAATACAATGTTCTCCTTGATGTTCTCGGAGATCTATCCGATGTAATCTCTTTTTGCGGTGTGTTTGTTGGGATCCGATGAATTGTGATTTTATGATCAGATTATCCATGAAATTATTTGAGTCTTTGCTGCACTTTTTTATGCATGATTATTATAGCCTCATATTTCTTCTCCAATCTATTGATTTGGTTTGGCCAACTAAGTTGATTTGTCTTGCATGGGAAGAGGTGCTTTGTAGTGGGTTCGATCTTGCGGTGCTCAATCCCAGTGACAGAAAGGGACATGACACGTATGTATCGTTGCTACTAAGGGTAACAAGGTGGGATCTATTCAGTGGGTTTATTAATTCGTGAGTTTGTCTTGTCTACATCATGTCATCATTCTTAAGGCATTACTCCGTTCTTATGGACTTAATACACTAGATGCATGCTGGATAGCCCATCGATATGTGGAGTAATAGTAGTAGATGCAGACAGGAGTCGGTCTACTAATCTTGGACGTGATGCCTATATACATAATCATTGCCTTGGATATCGTCATAATTATTTGTTTTTCTATCAATTGCCCAACAGTAATTTGTCTACCCACCGTATGAAATTTTCTCGAGAGAAGCCTCTAGTGAAACCTATGGCCCCTGGGTCTTATCAATTTCATATTACTAAAACCCTAAAAATATTGCTGCCATCTATCTTTATTTATTTTATTTTGTATTTTTATTTCAATCTATTAATCTATCAAATACAATTTAATCTTGCAATCTTACCGCCAAGGGATTGACAACCCCTTGTTTGCATTGGGTGCAAGGATTTGTTGTTTGTGTGCAGATGCTGCTCATTGGGTGTTGTGTGATTCTTGTACTGGTTCGATAACCTTGGTTTCATAATCGAGGGAAATACGTATCTCTACTGTGCTGCATCATCCCTTCCTCTTCGGGAAAAATACCAACGCAAGCTACAAGTAGCAAAGAGCTCTATGACTTGGTTGCTAGTTTGGAAGTGGCTAGCCCTGGATCTGGCAAGGCGATTGCTTGCATCCTGACAGACAAGGCTACAACGGGCAAAATTGAGAAGGTGAAAAAGGCTCTCTGCAGCAAAGGCAAGAAGTGTGTCGCTGTAGGAAAGGCGTCCGCCGCTGCTTAAATGGATAATCTCAAATGTCTTCGACCGTCCCCATGGTGGTGTCTGTTGTCTTCAGTCGAGGTGTTCCTGTTGGGTGTTCCATTGTGTCTTAAACGTGTGAGGGTTTGTTGTTGTGTATTGGTTATGTCTGTTGGATCGATCGTGCGGTTGTGGTGTTACATACTTTGTGAGTAGTTCACATGTGGTGTATTTGTATTGGTTTTCGCCCGGTTTTCCGTAATTAACTGGGCAATTCTCTTGTTCTTAATTAATCGATGAGCCAAAAAATTTGCCTCCGTTTCGAAAAAAAGAAGCTTAAGGTGGTATGGATGTTTGGTGCGGACTATGGACCTGGGCTTGTGTTGTAACATTGCTGGCCTGCCCGGTCCAAGTTGGTAGTGGGCTGAGGGGCTGATGCGAAAGAGTATGTCATGTTCATCACGGAACTGGATCCATGTTAGACTTTGTTGTCGCTCCTAAACAACATCTCGTGTGTTGGCACTGCAGCTAAGATGGGCGGAAGTGAACACGCGTCGGTGCTACGCACACTTCATTGGCCAATTTGACCACCTGAAGGAAGACGATGTGCGGCGGAAACTCTCTGGAACTTGGGCTAAATCAATATTGCTCCATAGCTATCATACTATGCACCAGTGGAAGAAGGGCGTGGGCGTGCTCCGGTTCGACATCTTGATTTTTTTATGTCATATTTCGAAAGAAAATGTTCATGCATTTAAAATAAATGTTCATGTTGTTCATATTTTTTTAGATAAAGAAATCTTTGTATCTAAAAAATGTCCATGTATCTTTTAAAAGAACATGTTTAAAAACACATGGTTCACATTGTTCAGAAAAAATTGTTCATATATCTCTAAAATTATTCATGTATCTTTCAACAAAAGTTTTATAAAAAAACTGTATACCAGAAAATATTAATGTATCTCAAAAAATATGTTTGCGGTTTAGAAAAAAATTCTCACATATTGGAAATAAGCATTCATGTATTTCTTAAAATATATTTGCATATTTACCTAAAAAATAGAGAAAGAAGAGAAAATAACAAAACAGTGACGCACGCCAAGCGCTGTCGCTGCGGCATGCATCAAGGTTGCTGGGCCCTGCCAATGTGCCGAGCTGTACGCTAGCCGTACGTACGAATCGCATGAGGCGACGTATAGACGCGCCCCTCTTCACAGTAACAAAGACAGCTAGATATCATCTAATTGCTCTGTGCTTGCCTAAAAAAAATCTAGTTGCTCTGTGCCTCGGTGCCAGTGCTAGGAAAATTACTTACATGAATACAATAGTTTTTTCCCCTTATTTGTGAGGAGTGAGAGCACAAAAGTTAGCATTCACTTAAAAATAACAATTAAAGAGTTGGCATTCAATTTTTGTCTATCTCAGTAGACCAAGACAACGTTGGAATTGGACTACTCAGATTACAAACACACAAAAAATGACTGAGCAACTCTTCAGGTCCGTCAATAAGGCCTTGTACTTCTAAATTATATATCATCGCTCAATTAACACAACGAAACAGGACCGGCAATCGTACAAAGGACCAAGTTTATAGAATAAAATATGAACATCTAAAATACTAAATAAATAAAATATAGAAGTACACTTCGTGATGAATCTGATGCTACTAGTTTTATACTGTGGATGTTGATATATTTTTTTGTAAATTTGGTCAAACATAGAAATGTTTGACTTTTAGGAAACAAAATATAAACTATATTTTGAAATGGAGGGGGTTCATGAATATAGAGATCGCTCCACAAGCAAGCAGCACGTGTACTTGTCTATCTATCAATACTATTACATATGTAGCATTGTCCTAGGAACAGGACACGATTATCCAGGAAAAACATGATAATTCAAATACTCACATAGCACATCACAATCTCAAAACTCTCAATAAGGATTGTAGTCTCAAAACTCTCAATAAGGATTGTAGTACTAGTTCCGGGTTGACATCCCATCAGCATGAGAATTTTGTCTACCAGGCTGCAAACAAGGGGAAATGTATGCTCAGTTCAATTCCAATATATATGACAACTAAAGCACGGTCCTACAAACTTTTGGTCTTCTTTCGTGAGACTGTATACTTGAATGTTGTCTATGTTACTGACTGAGAAACAAATATGTGGTGATGCAGCAAGACTGAGAATGCATATTGATTGTAGTACCTCGGGCATTGAGTTGTTTTCTGAAAATAGGAGCCGGTCAAAAGGTTAATCCAGAGATGGCGAGGGATGAATCGGTGGCTGGCTGTAGCTAGTCTGTTCAAACTCAAGTTGTTAGGGCATCTCCAACGGCAACCCGCGAAAAATCTCCCGCAACCCGCGAAAAATCTCCCGCATCTGTCCGCGGACGGGGACCAATCCGCGGACACGGATGCGGAAGGCAGCCATCCAACCGTAGCCGCATACATTTTCACAACAACTTGAACCAACCGGATGTATTTCAATCAAATCAGACGAATTTTGATTAAAAAAATGGCGGATTTCATTGAAAATAGGATAATTTGTACATAAAATCGGACGATATTTCGTCCTGTGAGCTAAAAACCTAAAAATAAAACCCTAAACTGTCCTACACTTCACGGTGACCTCGTAGCCAATGCTGGGCCGGCCGGCGGCTCCTCCTCCGTCATTGTGGCCCGACCCGGCGTCGAAGTCAGGCTTGGTGCGGCGGAATGTGGCGGCGTTGCGGCAGGGCTTCCCGGTGGCCGCCTGACGCTCGCGGATGATCCTCTTCGCCTCCTCCTGCACCGTGCACAGTGCAGCGGCCACCTTGGACGTGGGCTGGGGGAGAGGGCGACGGTCGTTGGAGGGGGCGGTGTCAGGGTCGGCGAGGGACCATTCCTCACCGAACCTGGCCACCGCTCCATCCAGGTGTCGGAGACGGCGCTTGGCCGTCTCCGACATCGTCACGGAGCGGTCCAGGGCCCAGGCGTACGCCTGGTCTGGGTCCGCCGCGATGTGTGGTGGCGGAACGTCCGAGTCCGCGTACTTAGACCGGCGCGCGGCGTTGTGCGTGTCCCGCCGGAGCTGCTCCCGGTCGGCGTACTCCTACGCCGTCATGGCACTCCAGGACGACGACGAGGAGCCGCCACTGCCGAGGTAGTGCCAAATGCGACCGTGCGCCTTCAGCATGGGCAGCGGCGAGCAACGCACCTCCTTGACGACGCGCCGGTGCGGCGGCGAGAGCCGCTCCTCCTTGACGTGCCGGGGCGGCGGCGAGACCCGCTCTTCCTTGACGCGGCGTCCGATTTGGACGCCGCGGCTGCGCGGCGGTGGAGAGTGTGGAGGGGATGCCCGCTCCGGCTTCACGGGGAGGAGCGCCTCCGGTAGCGGAACCAGGCCGTTGGTGTGGATGATGGAGCAACCGAGCATTAGCTCCATCTGCTCCTCAAACTCCACGTCGGTACTGGCGTAAACTTGGCCCGGCACCGCCAGCGCGGATTGCGGCGGCAGCGGCGGCTGCTGGTCCTCCTCGTCACCGGAGGAGATGACGATCTCCGCCCGCGTTGAGTCCCCGCCAGCCGATGAGGACGACGGCCCCGGAGTTCGAGGGCGGCGTCGCCACGATCCACGTGATCCCGCCCCGAAACCGCCTGCCTGCGCCGACGCCCAAGACTTGCCCATCGCCGGAGATGTGGAAGGAGATGGGCATGGAGGGGAAGAGGAGGAGGAGGTGGTGGGTGCGATGTTGTGACGCCCCCGACTTAATCGTGCACTAATCATACACGCAAATGCACACGATCAAGCCTAAGGACTCACTTGAAGATATCACAACACAACTCTAAACACAAATAAAAGTCATACAAGCTTTATATTACAAGCCAGGGGCCTCGAGGGCTTGAATACATAAGCTCGATGTCATACAAGCATCAGCGGAAGCATTAGATATCTGAGTACAGACATAAAAGTAAAACAGATAAGCCTTTAGAAGACGGGGCAAAACAATGACAAAGATTGAAAAGGCGCAGGCCTCTTGCCTGGGTGCCTCCTAATCTACTCCTGGTCGTCGAAGGGCTCCTCGTAGTAGTAGTACCCGCCGGAGGGGTAGTGGTAGTAGTGGTCGTCTGCTGGGGCAGCTGGCTCCGGGGCTCCGTCGTCTGGTCGCAGCAATCGGGTATAGCTGGAAAAAAGGGGAAGCAAAGCAACCGTGAGTACTCATCCAAAGTACTCAGTAAGACTTACATCAGATCTATTCTACTTATGCATTGGTTTCATCGAATGGCTTTAACAGTGGACTAGACTGCAGAAATGCCAGAATAGAGAGAAAGGCCTAGCCTATCGAAGACTAGCATCTTCAGCGTCTTGCAGCATTAGAAGAGTGCAGATTAGTACATAAATATAGTAGTAGCAACAATTATCAACATCGCCCAGAGATCCTTCCTCGACTCACTGCGAGAAAGCGATCTCGGAGCCAATATATTCAACCTATTTCTAGTTGTAGAAGATCAGAATATTTTTCGAGCATCCTGTTACCGTGGACATGGCTATTCGAATAGATATACTTCCCTGCAGGGGTGCACCAACTTACCCAACACGCTTGATTAACTCTGGCCGGACACACTTGCTTGGTCCATGCCCGGCCTCGGCTGATCGACACGTTGTAGCGCTACCTAGGTTCAACAGAGAGGCCAGCACGCCGGTCTGCATCCTAAGTGCGAAGGGGTCTTAGGCCCATCGCCCTTTGCACTACTGCGCGTTGCGTGGGCGGCCGGGAGCAGACCTAGCCCCCTTAATAAAAGCGCGGGCGTTCCCAATCCAACCCGGGGTGCGCCGCTCAATCGCTGACATCTGAAGAACTTCAGCTGATACATACGACGCCGAGTACCCATATTATTCCCACGTGCTGGTTAGCACGAAAAGGCCAGAGGCCTACTCAGATCACATATCCTAACCCATTAGTGCATTGGGAGCTCGCAGAAACGAGCAGAGTTCCATGATCATGTGACCCCGTCGCCCCATCTCGTGGACGTACGGCAAGGGCTAAGAATGCCCGGCCGTGCCACGTATTCATCTCTCGGGCACCCTCATGGTCCACCCGAATCCTCATCACTCGCGGGTACCCCTCGGGGCCGACCCAACTTTACAGTACCAGTATTAAAGTTAAAGTAATCGTGTGTTCATCACATCCAGAAGGAATCCGAGGAATCACCCTCGTTGGATTTCCACTCGATGTTTCCGACAAGGTGAACCCAGATGAATCACCCTCGGTGGATTCACACTTGCGGGGTTGCACGACAGAAGCTTTATCGGAGGGGGTGGAAGAGGAATCACCCTCGTTAGTCCACCCCCGATTAGCTGTACTACAAAGTCCACATCGGGAGTGAGATAGGAGGTATCACCCTCGGCACTCGATGTTAGCTCTGTGGAGTCGAGCAACTTAGGGGGGTGTGGTGATGTGCTGGTCTCAGCCCGTTTGATCACATCGATCGGGGCACAGGTACTAAAGTGGGGCAACTAGAGCAAGGAAGAGGGGCCATAGAAGGTTTACCATCCAACTTAAACTAAGCATTTTGGATAACAGGCAGGTATCAATAGCAGTTACAAAAATAGCCTATGCATCAGAATAGGATAAAGCAAAGCGATAGCAAATTCTAATGCAAGCAGGAGGGGGAAAGAATAGGTGATATAGGCATGCATCAAGGGGGTTGCTTGCCTGGAAGCTCTACGGCAAAGGAGGGGTCGTCAACGGTGCAGTCGGTCTCCAGAGGTGCGTCGGTCTCGGGGTCTAACGAAGGAGAAGAGGGGGAAGAAACAATAAAGAAAAGCAAACAAGACAATACAGATGCATGTCATGGCAATATGCAGTGTTGGTGGTGACCTAATGCAGTGCTACATGTCGCAGACGAAGCAGGAAAACATCAAGGATATTTTCCCAGCGTTTAGGCTGATTTCAGTATACTAATTCAGAGGGAAAGGTTCCATGTTCAGATAGATAGTAGTGATGGTCAAGCATTTTGACCACATATTCGGATTCGTCTCGTTTTTCTGATCAACTTTCATGTTGAAAACTTTTCGATCCGAGCTACGGTTGAATTTCTACGGATTTTCAAAAATTTAAACCTTTTTCTGAAATTTCTAGAATTATTTTAATTAATTAAATTTGCATTATCCAGAATAGTGACTGATGACATCAGCATGATGTCATCCTGACATCAGCAAGTCAAACCCAGCTGTTCCAAGTCAAACCTGACAGCTGGTCCCCACTTGTCAGTGTCACAAGTCTAATTAGGGATTAATTTAAACTTAACAGAAACTAATTAGCTCGTAAGCCCCACATATCAGTGTCTAATTAGGTTAATTAATTAAGTTTATTTAGAAAACGGTTTAATTAGACTAATTAAGCGGGTGGGGCCCGCGTGTCAGTGGCAGTGTGTGACGCCCCCGATTCAATCGTACACTAATCATACACGCAAACATGTACGATCAAGATCAGGGACTCACGGGAAGATATCACAACACAACTCTAAACACAAATAGAAATAATTCAAGCTTCATATTACAAGCCAGGGGCCATGAGGGCTCGAATACGAATGCTCAAGTACACAAGAGTTAGCGGAAGCAAATATATCTGAGTACAGACATAAGTTAAACAAGTTGCCATAAGATGGCTAGCACAAACTGGGATACAGATCGAAAAGGCGCAGGCCTCCTGCATGGGATCCTCCTAACTACTCCTGGTCATCGGCGCCCTCCACGTAGTAGTAGGCTCCGTCCTGGTAGTAGTACTCGTCGTCGGTAGGGCGACAGTCTCCTGGGCTCCAACATCTGATCGCAGCAATCGGGTATGGGGGAAAAGAAGTAGCAAAGCAGCGTGAGTACTCATCCAACGTACTCGCAAGACTGACATCAGATCTATACTACATATGCATCAGTATCAAATGAAAGGGGTACTATCTGTGGACTAAACTGCAGAATGCTAGAATAAGAGGAGGGAGAAGCTAGTCCTATCGAAGACTACGCTTCTGGCAGGCTCCATCTTGAAGCAGTAGAAAAGAGTAGTTGGTAAGTTCACCGCAGCCTCCATCTTAAAACAATGGAGGAGAGTAGTTGGTAAGTTAACCAAGTATCAACGTATAGCATAATCCTACCCGACGATCCTCTCGTCGCCACCCTGCGAGAGAGCGGTCACCGGGTTATATCTGGCACTTTTAAAGGTGTGTTTTATTAAGTATCCGGTTCTAGTTGTCATGAGGTCAAAATACAACTCCGGGTCGTCCTTTTACTGAGGGACACAGATATTCGAATAGATAAACTTCCCTGCAGAGGTGCACCACATATTCCCCAACACGCTCTACTCCTCTGGCCGGACACACTTTTCGGGGTCATGCCCGCCCTCGGGAGATCGACATGTCGTAGCCCTACTTAGGCTAATAGAGAGATCAGCACGCCGGACTAACCTATGCACGCTGGGGTCTGGGCCCATCGCCCAGTGCGCTCCTGCACGTTGCGTACGCGGCCGGGAGCAGACCTGGCAACCCACACGAGCACGGTGGTTGCTTAATCGCGGTCCAACCCGGCGCGCGCCGCTCAGTCGCTGACGTCAAGAAAACTTCAGCTGATACCACGACGCCGAGTGCCCATATCTTTCCCGTGTTGTTGGTTAGTGTGTATAGGCCGTAGCCAGACTCAGATCAAATATCCAATCTCGTTAAGCGTGTTATTTTGAATCTACCGTGGACAACGACCAGGGACCAGGCCCACCCCTCTCCTAGGTGGTCTCAACCTGCCCTGTCGCTCCGCCACAAAGTATCACTCGGGGGCCATCGGGAACTCAGACCCACCTCTACCTAGATGGAACCACCTATCCCTCCAGCCCCCACATCCTTGAATCACCTGAAGGAACTCCACGAGCCGACCCGACTTTAGTCACAACATGTATCATGTATATTATGTATATGTATATACCCGTGATCACCTCCCGAGTGATAACGGCCAGAAAGTATAGCATAGCAGACAGACAAGAATGTAGGGCCACTGATGGAATACTAGCATCCTACAAGAAGCATTTAGGATTGCAGGTAAAAGTATCAACAACAGTAGCAAGGACAGGCTGTCCAGCAGAAATAGGATCAAACGGTAAATAGTAATAGCTACACTACTCTAGTGCAAGCAGTAGAGAGAAGGAGTAGGCGATATCGGGATGCTCAATGGGGGTTTGCTTGCCTGGAAGCTCTGCTGAGAAGGACGGTTCGTTAACACTGTAGTCGTACGCAACAGCGTCGTAGGCAGTCTCGGGGTCTATCGAGAGAGAAGGAAGGGGAAGAAACAGTAAATATAAAGTAAACAATGTAACTCAAGGCATAGCATGGCAATAGGTTGTGCTGGGTGTGTCCTAACGTATGGTTACACGATACCGAGGAGGGGGGGAATTCATCTGGGAATGTTTTCCTTGTTCCGGACCTATGTTAGACAAATGACCGGAGGGGGAATGAAATAATAAATACACGGCAAGGATGCAACAGGGGTGCATGACATGTCTAAATGTAGTGCTAGGGTGATATATTGCCTATCTAAGTGTTTTAGTTAACTTAGGAATTTATTTGGAATTATTTTATTAGAGTCATGCACCATTCACCTATCTGAAATAGGCAAAAAGTTCCATGTACAGATAGTTAGAGGCATCTGACGGGTATGTGGGTAGCGTATTTGGATTTGTCATATTTTTTTGATCATTTTTCATATATAAATTATTTTCATCCGAGTTACGGTTTAAAAGATATGATTTTCTAAAGTTTTATTAATTTCCTGGAATTTACTGGAATTAATTTAAATTCAAAATTAAATTGGAAAATGCTACGGGTACCCAGCTCTGTGTACACAGAGTGCACACAGTGGCTGACCAGTGGGCCAGGTTGACCAAGTCAACCGCCCAGTCAGCAATGGCTGACGTGTGGGTCCTCTGCTGAGTCAGCAGGACACAGTCAGCAGACCTTATCTGTTTGAATAGTCAAAGTGGGCCCCACATGTCATACTCTTAGATCCAGTTAACAGTTTTTATTTAAACTAAACCAAATTAGTTATTGGGCTGGGGCCCAGTAGTCAGTGGAGTTAGCAGGGGGTTAGGGGCTAATGACGCCACGTCAGCCGTTAGCGCCGACGAGGCAAAACACGGCGGCGATGGCCGGAACTCCGCCGGAATCGCGCTACACGTGACGGGAGCCGGCGCCGATGGGTTCTACGCGAAGCTGGAGCTCGTGCGCATCGAGTGGTGGTGGCCACGGGTGCTGGGGTGCGCTGTGCTCGCCGGAGACGAGCTCGCGGCGGCGGCCGAAGTACGGGCAAAACGGCGACAGTGCTACGAACGACCAGAGGGAGAGGGGAAGGGCGCATCCGGCGCAGCGGCTCACCGCGGTGAAGAGGAGCAGCTCGGGGAGGCACGGGGAGGTCCAGGCGGAGCAGATCGAGGAGGTCAACGGCGGTGCCCGTGGTTCGGAGGAGACGGCGATAGCGACGCACAGACGAGGCGCTGCTAGGGGTGATGTGTGGGGATGAAGTAGCCGTCGCAGGCGGTCCTCCTGGACATGTTGAGACGGCGCGGGGTGGCTCCTAGCCGCGCAGATGACGGCGAGCTGGCGGTGGCGGCGCTCGGGTCCGAGCGAAACACAGGGGGAGAGCGAGGGGAGGAAATGGAGGAGAGCCAGGGGGCACGGGGGTCCATATGCAGCCAGCGACGGACGCGGAGCCGCTGTCGAGCAGCGGGAGAGAGGGGGGCCAGCACGCACGGGCGCGGTGCGGGCGACAGCGCGACAAGGTGAGCAGGAGGTTGAAGGAGGTGCTGGGTGGGCCGGGCCTGCACTGCTGCTTCGGGCTAAAGTGCACAGTAGCTAGGTCCCTTTTTCCTTTTCTTCTTTTACCTTTTCTGTTTTCTTTCATTTCTTTGCTGTTTTATTTATTTCACATTTTATTTTGATTTTGTAAAATATGCAAATGCCCCCAAGATTAATATTGCCACTAGGACTACTGCCACAAAAAGTTTTACCTCAATACGAATCAGTTTGACATTTTAAATAACTTCAAAAGTCATTTAATAATTGGTTTTGCTACTATTTAATTTGTTTAGGCCATTTAAATATATTATTTAAAGTTGGAATTTTGCATGATTATTATCCATGGATTATTTGCCACGAGGGGAACATTTTAGTTCACACGTTGGTGGATTTAAATTATTCACTTATAATTTGAATTTGAACTGGTTTGATTTTTTTCCTAAGTGGTAATTTGACTTAGTCAAACTTGATGACATGGCACCATTAGTAGGGGATCACTGTAGCATGAGGCTGGGGGTGTCACAAATCTCCTCCACTACAAGAAATCTCGTCCCGAGATTTAAGAGGTGGGGTAAGGGGGAATGGTCCGGTTACGAAATTCTAACGGATCCTTTCAGTATTGGTTGCTCTTCTCGAAGAGGTCGGTCCATTATATTGATGTCTTCATCTCTCTGCTTCATGTCATTATGATGAAGTCATCATCCTTTCTTCTGGATCTTCGTCGTACTTACGAATAGGTAAGGGGCAGCTCGTCAACGATAGAATGCTATAAGGAGTAATCACCTGGGGTTATCCCATGAATGAACACATGAGTATCTCTCGAGTTGAACAAATAAAACACCTCGAGAGCAAGGTAAGAAGGTACGATAAGAAGTTTCAAACGGATAGATAATCGTTCGATGTCTGAACAAGGTGTGAAAGGGGTCCAGAGCAACGAGAATAAGTATTATGTCTGGTACCAGAATTTTTCACTAGGAAGGTGGCCCGTGAATTAAATACGAAGCCAAGCGTGAGGAATAACTTTTAGAAACAGGGGTGTACAGGAGAGTCAGGTTTTGATCCTGTGGAACTGTGGGTTATGGGCCCGCCATGGGGGTTAAGAGTAGAAATGGCGCTGACATATTGCACAGACATGATAGTAAGGCATATCAGAGGATAGCCTGTCAGTTATGTCGGCGACAATATCGGTACCAAGGGCGAGGGACAAAGAGAACCATTTTCCTGCTCGTTGAAATGAGGCGGACCAATAGGCAAAGTTCTCGTCCATCGGTGGTTACCAGAATGTTATCAACAATAGTAACAGGGTCTTGCTGACAGAGTTGTACACCGAGGTGCTTACTTAAGCAGGGATTTATTTCTGCTCATATCTTGTAGATCACAAGAAAGGTTAAACAAACCAATGAAAGAAAAAAATGTGATTATCAGTTTAAACAGAACAATGGAAAGGAAAATGGGTTTAAACACATATATCGGGGGTATATCCTTCCCAAGGACAAGCATAGCATGATATCCATGACAGGATAGAAAGTAGAAAACCATTTAGGTAAGGGGAGAGAAATTTCATGACATTACCCATACAACGGTGTTTGGACAACTGATCATGAAACATTTAGCATTACGCTTTCAATGCCCTTGATGATGTTAGAGTACCATAGTCATGCTTTAGAATAGTATCGACATGGTCTTCAAGCAAAGGTCAGACTTTGGATACACAAGGGATCCATCAGAAACAACTCACAGAATAAGTCTTACAATTTCCTCATGGAAGAATGGTTAACCTTGCTAAAAAAAAGAAACTATAACAATAGGTCCTACAGACAGGTGTGCTAAGCATGACATCACCTTACTGGGTTATATAAAGACCAATGTTGTAACTCTTGGAAATATGTTCCAACCATCATATCTGACCAAGACTTAGATCCGATTGGCGTCAGGATACCTCAGACTCAGGATGCCTGAGAAGCAAAAGGTGCAACATAATTTGATGAGATGACAACTCAAGATTCTCGGGAAATGAACTATGGAAGCGAGTTCCGAAACAAGAGTTCATCATTAAACCAAGGAGAGGATGAGGAGGTGGCTGATGGACTCAGTGACAATTCATCGAGGTTTCACAAAAAGATGGATTTCCATAATTATGTGAACAAGGAGATGACATTTGTCAGATCAAATGATATAATGTTGTATGCTCGAGGAAAGCATACACAATTTAATATCGGATGAAAGGTGCACCTGAAATATGGGCTTAGGTAGCATGATCAATGTTAGAATTGATGATTCAATATCCAATAGTCTAAGAATGAACTATCGACCATTAACTTCAAAGCAATGGGGTTGCTAGAAGTACAGAATTCACACATCATAGTTCGATTGTCGGTATTCCGGTTAGAAACAACACGGGGACCAAGAAATGAACGGAGATGGCGAGAAGTATTACTATATCAAGAATCCTTAAGAGCTGGAGCAATTCTCACAACATCCTTGACATAACAGATGGTAATACTCCAAGGTAGAACATAACATAAGCGGGATAGCACGGAGCTCCATCACATGAACAAGTTTGTGTCGAAGGGAAGGCAATAATGTTGTCAACGAGTAACACAGCAAGGATGGAATTTCTCATCATGAATTCAATAGATATCTTGGAAGAGCTCAGAATGTTGATGATCACGGCACATTTGTCGAGAGGTTTCTTGAAGATGTAACCGATTGGAGATGACATCAAGTCAAGGGAATGATGAAGCGAAAGGTTATTGGAACCACGGTTACGACACAAACTCTAAATCAAGTTTGCTATTCAAGGCGAAAAGATATGATGAGGAAGATCGACGTAAGTTTAGCTCATCGGCGAAAGTTATGCTCCAGGAATAAGGAGCAGGTAGCATAGTTAAAAATAAGCACGATGATGATATAGCCAATCGGGCTAAGAATGACATGAGTTGAATTTAAATTTCCCAGCAATACATTACTAGGAGTATTGAATCACAGGGTGGATTTGATTCACTTATCGATGTTCTCAGTTGTCAAACAACTCAAAACCTGTGGAATATTGAATCAGTGAGAAGGAATACTTGACGAAGTCTCATAAGAAGTATTGCAGTCCCGTGATATTATCGGAATACCAGGGGGTAATACTCGAAGGAAGATCAGAATAGAAACTGAGCTGGATCATTGACTTGCGATAGTAGATACTTTAATCTCGTCAAAAATAGACGAGGCACTGGAATGGTTTCTTTCAGATATAATGAATAAGGTTAGCATGGTCGGGACCATAACTGCAAGGGATCCAATTCAATGACACTGAAAGAATTATTCAAATGATTAAATATTCTTGCAAGAAGCTTTCATGATAAGCTCCACATCGAGTCCATGGGCAAGAACACAAAGGTTCGAGGTCGACTCCCACTTCTTCAATGCATAACCTTTCATTCGCTTCTCGTCTCGAAAGAAGTTGTAGAGTTGAAAATTTATTCGACGAAATGCTAGTAGATATAGCCCGTATAATCTTCGGGCTCACACAGATTATGGAAGGCATAGGTTCAACCTATCGGGGCATCTTAGGAACCTATAGCACAACTTCAGGAGTAAATAACTCAAGCTCGGAAGCAGAGCATGGTTGACAAAGCAGAGGATACAATTTACCAAAGGCATTATGTATCATGTAAGAACTCACAAGGTGATTGAATATGAAGGACGCTATCGGATAAAATCCAAACATGGATCCGGTGCTCCATAAGGGATCTGATGTGAGCATCGGTACTCAACCAGAAGAAGAAAGAATGCAAAGGCATCGGATTATAGAACATCTGAATAATTCGATGCTTAGATAACAAAGGAATTATGATTTCCAAAATGAAGGATCAGAAGCAGACGCTCTGATCAAGGATGGGTAACTTGAATAGACCTAAGGGTACGATCGACAACAATTAGATTGGTCGAGAACTAGCTCATGTTCAAAATGACGTCTGAGCCGGAAGATAATTGAAAAGGATCAACTGATGAAGGCGTGCATTCACACTCATGTTGAATCAATAAGATCAAAATGACGGTGTCGAAGGATACTATTGAATATTGCTAGTCATATGGAAATCATCCATAATGCAAGCAGACAAGTATTTGCAGAGCAATTAGCTGCTAAGGATTTTCAGAGGATCGAATAATATTTCAATGTATCTTGTGAATCATATGAACAAAGGGGGAAGAACGGATACTCGGTAAGTGTGAGGAATTATCCATATGAGGTATTCATGGGGCAAGAACTGCAAGGCAGTAAGCACAAAGGATTGTCGGAACAACGAAGAGTAGTTCGGGGCATCTTGTAATAACAAGACCAAAGGGGATTGTATGTAAGAGTGGCAAGTGTATGTAGTTATCCATAAGGATATAACAGGGATAGGGAATTTGCAAAGGCGGTGGACTCAGGTGTCTCGGGAAACATCGAATAGCATCTTCGGAACCTTCTGGTGAAGCAGTCGATCATCTGGAATGAAGGGGCTCTCCGGCAAGAAGCGGTATCGAGAACCTAGAGTTATAATTAGTAAAATCATTTAACCCGAATAGAAGAGAGATCAGAGTCCCAGAGTATAAACGAGGAATAAAAGATCCTAGTACCACCCAATTGGTGACGTGGGCCCATAAGCCACACAGCCAAGTTAGTAAAACAGTTTTCTTTGACTAGACTCAACTTTGGCCAAGGAGTTGGAAAGGGGGATTCCTACAGGCAGTCGGCTCTGATACCAACTTGTGACGCCCCCGATTCAATCGTACACTAATCATACACGCAAACGTGTACGATCAAGATCAGGGACTCACAGGAAGATATCACAACACAACTCTAAACACAAATAGAAATAATTCAAGCTTCATATTACAAGCCAGGGGCCACGAGGGCTCGAATACGAATGCTCAAGTACACAAGAGTTAGCGGAAACAAATATATCTGAGTACAGACATAAGTTAAACAAGTTGCCATAAGATGGCTAGCACAAACAGAGATACAGATCGAAAAGGCGCCCTCCACGTAGTAGTAGGCTCCGTCCTGGTAGTAGTCATCGTCGTCGGTAGGGCGACAGTCTCCTGGGCTCCAACATCTGATCGCAGCAATCGGGTATGGGGGAAAAGAAGTAGCGAAGCAGCGTGAGTACTCATCCAAAGTACTCGCAAGACTGACATCAGATCTATACTACATATGCATCAGTATCAAATGAAAGGGGTAGTATCTGTGGACTGAACTGCAGAATGCCAGAATAAGAGGGGGGAGAAGCTAGTCCTATCGAAGACTACGCTTCTGCCAGCCTCCATCTTGAAGCAGTAGAGGTCGGCACGCTGGACTAACCTATGCACGCTGGGGTCTGGGCCCATCGCCCAGTGCGCTCCTGCATGTTGTGTATGCGGCCGGGAGCAGACCTGGCAACCCACACAATCACGGCGGTTGCTTAATCGCGGTCCAACCTGGCGCGCACCGCTCAGTCGCTGACATCAAGAAAGCTTCAGCTGATACCACGACGCCGAGTGCCCATATCTTTCCCGTGTTGTTGGTTAGTGCATATAGGCCGTAGCCAAACTCAGATCAAATACTCAATCTCGTTAAGCGTGTTATTTTGAAGCAACCGCGGACAACGACCAGGGACCTGGCCCACCCCTCTCCTGGGTGGTCTCAACCTGCCCTGTCGCTCCACCACAAAGTATCAGTCGGGGGCCATCGGGAACTCAGGCCCACCTCTACCTGGATGGAACCACATGTCCCTCCAGCCCCCACATCCTTGAATCACCTACGGGTACTCCACGAGCCGACCCGACTTTAGTCACAACATGTATCATGTATATTATGTATATGTATATACCCATTATCACCTCCCGAGTGATCACGGCCCGAAAGTATAGCATAGCAGACGGACAAGAATGTAGGGCCACTGATGGAATACTAGCATCCTACACTAAGCATTTAGGATTGGAGGTACAAGTATCAACAACAGTAGCAAGGACAGGCTATGCAGCAGAAATAGGATCAAACGGTAAACAGTAACAGCTACACTACTCTAGTGCAAGCAGTAGGGAGAAGGAGTAGGCGATATCGGGATGCTCAAGGGGGGTTTGCTTGCCTGGAAGCTCTGCTAAGAAGGACGGTTCGTCAACACTGTAGTCGTACGCAACAGCGTCATAGACAGTCTCGGGATCTATCGAGAGAGAAGGAGCGGGAAGAAATAGTAAATATAAAGTAAACAATGTAACTCAAGGCATAGCATGGCAATAGGTTGTGCCGGGTGTGTCCTAACGTATGGTTACACGATACCGAGGAGGGGGAATTCATTCGGGAATGTTTTCTCGGTTCCGGACCTATGTCAGACAGATGACCGGAGGGGGAATGAAATAATAAATACACGGGAAGGATACAACAGGGGTGCATGACATGTCTAAATGCAGTGCTAGGGTGATATATTGCCTATCTAAGTGTTTTAGTTAATTTAGGAATTTATTTGGAATTATTTTATTAGAGTCATGCACTATTCATCTATCTAAAATAGGCAAAAAGTTCCATGTTCAGATAGTTAGAGGCATCTGACAGGTATGTGGGTAGCGTATTCGGATTCGTCATATTTTTCTGATCATTTTTCATATATAAATTATTTTCATCCGAGATACGGTTTAAAAGATATGATTTTCTAAAGTTTTATTAATTTCCTGGAATTTACTGGAATTAATTTAAATTCGAAATTAAATTGGAAAATGCTACGGATACCCAGCTCTGTGTACACAGAGTGCACACAGTGGCTGACCAGTGGGCTAGGTTGACCAAGTCAACTGCCCAGTCAGCAGTGGCTGACGTGTGGGCCCTCTGCTGAGTCAGCAGGGCACAGTCAGCAGACCTTATCCATTTAAATAGTCAAAGTGGGCCCCACATGTCATACTCTCAGATCCAGTTAACTGTTTTTATTTAAACTAAACCAAATTAGTTAGTGGGCTGAGGCCCAGTAGTCAGTGGAGTTAGCAGGGCGGTTAGGGGCTAATGACGCCACGTCATCCGTTAGCGCCAGCGAGGCAAAACATGGCGGCGTCGGCCGGAACTCCGTCAGAATCGCGCTACACGCGACGGGAGCCGGCGCCGATGGGTTCTACGCGAAGCTGGAGCTCGCGCGCATCAAGTGGTGGTGGCCACGGGTGCTGGGGTGCGCTGTGCTCGCTGGAGACGAGCTCGCGGCGACGGCCGGAGTACGGGCAAAACGGCGACGGTGCTACGGACGACCAGAGGGAGAGGGGAAGGGCGCATCCGGCGTAGCGGCTCACCACGGTGAAGAGGAGCAGCTCGGGGAGGCACGGGGAGGTCCAGGCGGAGCAGATCGAGGAGGTCAACGGCGGCGGCCGTGGTTCGAAGGAGACGGCGATGGTGACGCACAGACGAGGCGCTGCTCGGGGCGATGTGTGGGGACGAAGTAGCCGTCGCAGGCGGTCCTCCTGAAAACGTCGAGACGGCGCAGGGTGGCTCCTAGCCGCGCAGATGACGGCGAGCTGGCGGTGGCGGCGCTCGGGTCCGAGCGGAACAGAGGGGGAGAGCGAGGGGAGGAAATGGAGGAGAGCCAGAGGGGGGGGGCGAGGGTCCATATGCAGCCAGCGACGGATGCGGAGCCGCTGTCGAGCAGCGGGAGAGAGGGGGGCCAGCGCACACACGCGCGGGCGCGGTGCGGGCGACAGCGCGACGAGGTGAGCAGGAGGTTGAAGGAGGTGCGGGGTGGGCCGGGCATGCACTGCTGCTTCGGGCTAAAGTGCACAGTAGCTCGGCCCCTTTTTCCTTTTCTTCTTTTACCTTTTCAGTTTTCTTTCATTTCTTTGCTGTTTTATTTATTTCACATTTTATTTTGATTTTGTAAAATATGCAAATGACCCCAAGATTAATATTGCCACTAGGACTACTGCCACAAAAAGTTTTACCTCAATACGAATCAGTTTGACATTTTAAATAACTTCAAAAGTCATTTAATAATTGGTTTTGCTACTGTTTAATTTGTTTAGGCCATTTAAATGTATTATTTAAAGTTGGAATTTTGCATGATTATTATCCATGGATTATTTGCCACAAGGGGAACATTTTAGTTCACACGTTGGTGGATTTAAATTATTCACTTATAATTTGAATTTGAACTGGTTTGAATTTTTTTCCTAAGTGGTAATTTGACTTAGTCAAACTTGATGACATGGCACCATTAGTAGGGGATCACTGTAGCATGCGGCTGAGGGTGTCACACAGTGGCTGCCCAGTCAGCCAAGTTGACCAAGTTAACTCGGTCAACTGGGGCCCCTGGGCCCACTGGCAGTGAGCCAGGGGGCGCCAGCGGGGCAGCCACGTAGGCGGTGACCGGTGATGAGTCGGCGGCGATGAAAACGCGGCGGCACGGCTCGGACCTCGCTGAAAAACGCGCTCCGACGACCGTTTCGCGCGTGGCTTAGTGCCTTAGAACGAGCACTCGCCCACGCGTCGACTGGTGGTGGCGGTTTGGCCGGAACTGGCCGGAGACAGCGACAGCGAGCGGCGGAGGCGGCGGCGTTCTCAGGTGGTTCGTGGAAACGCCTAAACGGCGCGCGTGCGGGCAGCTAAAGGGGCCAGGCCGCACCTCTGGGGTGCCCCGAGCACGATGGCGTGCTCGAATGGCCATGACCACGACGGGAGCAACGGCGGCGAGCAACTCGGCGGAGCTGGGCTCGGCCATCGACGGCGACGGCGCCAGACATCGCAAAACAAAGGGGAGAAAGAGGGGAAGCGTGCGGCACTCACCTAGCAGGCGCAAGGAGGCCCGGCGAGGGATTAGTAGCTGCCGAGCTCGCCGGAGAAGAAGAGGAGGCCGAAGACGATGTCGAGCTCGATTCGGTCGGGTTAGAGCTCCCCAGCTCGGATGGCTCGGCGTAGAGACGTAGTCGAGCACGACGAAGACGGTGGACATGGTGGCGCGGCTCGTAGTCGACGGTGGCCGCGGGATCTCGGCGGCGCGGCGACGAACGCGTACGGGAGAAGAGGAGGAGAGGTGAGCGAGCGAGTGAGAGAGAGGGAGAGTGGACGAGGGTGTCCAGGGGGAAGGGACGACTTTGGCCTTATCCTCCCCGAGGCCCTGCGGCGACAGGTGGCGGCTAGTGGCCGGAGCCGTCGCGCTCTGGCCACGGCGAAGGCGACAGCGAGGCAGGAAGGAGAGAGAAGAGAGAGGTGGGCTGGGCCGGTGCACTATGCACTTAGGCCCAGCTCACAGTAGAATAGGCCCTTTTTGCTTTTTCTTTTCTGTTTTCATTTTTACAGAAGATTTGCAAAAAAAAGAGCTGCCACTTGCATTTTGTAAAATGTGAAAGTGGTCCACAAATTACAATGCATTAATCTACTCTGCCACAAAAAGTTTGGACAATTTTGGAATCCATTTGAATTTTTCAAAAATGAAAATGGCATTTTAAGTGTTGTTTTTGCAATGTTTTAATGCTCTAGCCTAATTTATGAAAATAGGTGATGTTGTTTTTCTTAACAATAAATTATTTTGGAATTTTTGCTACAACATGAACTATTTTCCAGTAATTTTTTAGCAACTTCAAATTTCACTTTTGAATTTGAACTGAATTCAATGGAGGAATTTGAAATCAGATATGAATTCACTGTGATCAAGCATTGCATTTCAACTTGGCTTAGCATTAACATGATGATCATTGTAGCTCATTTACATAGGGGTGTTACAGATGTGGACGGCGCCGGAGCGCGGCTTAAATAGCCGCAGCCAGGCCATGCGAAGGGCCAGTCAGCCGCTTCAATGCGGCGCAGTGGCCGGAGTTGGTTCCTCGGGAACCTGCGTCTGCATTGAAGCGGCGGCTGCTGAGAGGTCGCGTCGGTCAGCGCCGCCCTCCCTCACTCTGGTCACATCGCGGCATCAATGCCGGCCTCCGCGTGCTCTGAGCCGGCATGAATGCGCTGTGGTAAGCGGCGTGCATTGGAAGGAAGGCGCGAGAGGGGCGAGTGACGGGTTTTTGGTGGGTCAGGGCGGTCAGAAGAGGGCTTAGGATCGGTCCAGACTCCCGCAAACCTCCCGCACTTTTATCTCCGGTTTGCGGAAGAAATCGCGTCCTGACCGCTCCGCGGACCGATACAGGTCGGCATTGGATAACTCACGCGGTTCAGACGGATGCGGGTGGTTTGCGGACCAACCCTGGAGATGCCCTTATGTTGCAAAATGCAGCTGTAAGCAGATTATCAAAAGCGAAAATTTTAAGTTGCCAGATAATGTACCCTAACTTAGCTACTCCTTCCGTTCCAAAATTATTGTCCTGGTTTTAGTTCAAGTTATAGCAAAAACATCATTTGAGAAGTCACACTATATCAGCTGCCAGATCCAATTTTGTAGTATTGCAATTAATTAAGCATGGGTTTGAGATGTATCACTTATCAATACTTATAGTAATCTTATAACACTTCTGCTTTGGTACCACTCCCCCTAAACATATCAACGGACGAGATTTCTTCATACCCCTTCATAATAAAGGGTATGATGGTCTTTTTTAAAAATACGTCACCCGGGCCTAATGAGAGCTATGTCTCGCTTGCGAGACGGGAAGAGCTCTCGCCTAAGGCATCCACAGTAAAGGGCGCGGCCAAGTAAAGGTAAAAGAGCCGGTTATTCCACTGTTTTATGTTTTCGTTTTTCAGTGTTTTTTTTTGCTGGTTTTTTCTGTTTCTTTCTCTGTTTTCACTTGGGGTTTTTATTTTCTTTATTTTTTCTTTTATTTTCTTCAGTTTTTTTGTTCGTTTCTTGATTTTCACCGGCCTTTTTTATTTACTTCTTAGGTTTTCTTTGGTTCTTTCACGTTTTTCATCATTTTTTTTGTTTTCTCTCGGTTTTTACTGTTTTTCCATACACATTTCCGTATGTATCTAATGCATTTTCCTAAACATTTAATAATTTTAAATACAAGATTAACATTTTTTAAATACATGGTCAACATTTTTTCTATACACATTTAATATTTTTCAAATGCTTGATTAAAATTTTCCAAATACAAGATTAACTTTTTTGAATACGTTGGCACCATTATTTCTATACACATTTAACATATTTCAAATGCATGATTAACATTTTTCAAATACAAGTTTAACATTGTTTAAATACATGGTCAACTTTTTTCTATACACATTTAAATTTTTTTCAAATACTTGCTTAACATTTTTTAAGTACTTCTTTAACATTTTTTTCAAATGCTTGGATTAACATTTTTCAAATACAAGTTCAATATTTTTCTAATACATGGTGAACATATATTCTATACACATTTTAAAAAATTCAAAATTTTGATTAACATTTTTGAAATCTTGTTTTAACTTTTTTTTAAATACTTGGATTAACGTTTAAATACATGTTCAACTTTTTTCACACACATTATATACTTTTTGTATACATGAAAAACATTTTCTCTATACACATTTAACATTTTGCAAATGCTTGGTTAACAGTTTTCTCAAATGTTTTTCTAATATATTTATTAAGAATATTTGAAAGCATAAACGAAAGTCAAAAAAGAATAAAAAACTAAAACGAAAATGTCAGACAAAAAAATGAAGTTGTACCCTACCGCGAGTTCGGGCCGGCCCACCTAGGGTCCCTACGACACGGCGTCTGCACCTATCGATCATACATGACCCGACGTACAAA
>JAAAWM010011541.1:0-85507 GCA_036873465.1 Thinopyrum obtusiflorum
AGGCACTGAGAAGCCCGTGCCGGCGACGCTCTCTGCAGAGGCCGGGCGCACGACCTCACACCAAGAACGGCCAATCTGAATGGCACCTGGGGGCGGCGGGCCCGGAGGAGGCGGGGGGAGCACCGTAGGCGAGGCCGGGCGCGACGCAGCTGGCGGGTTCATGGCCACCGGGCGAGGAGCCGGCGGGTTCACGGCCACCGGCCGGTGGCGGTGCGTCGGGGCGGGTCTGGGCGGCTGGGCAAGCGGGAAGGGGCTCCGAGGGCGGGTGCATCCACGGGCGATGTGCCCATCACCACCACACCGCACACATCTCGTGTCGTTGGTGCAGTTCGCCGAAATGTGCCGGTCGTCGCCGCAGTTGTAACAGCACCCGTAGAGGACCGGCGGGATCCTGGACGCCGGGGGACGCGAGGTGGGGAGGATGTCGCGGCGCCAGCCGCGCGCACGTGGGGGAGCCGCAGTGCGCGCCGCTTGGCGCCGCAGGACTTCTGGCAGCCGCCGCGGGCTCGACAGCGAAAGGCACTGAGAAGCCCGTGCCGGCGACGCTCTCTGCAGAGGCCGGGCGGGGGGGGGGGGGGGGGGGGGGGGGGGGGGGGGGGGGGGGGGGGGGGGGGGGGGGGGGGGGGGGGGGGGGGGGGGGGGGGGGGGGGGGGGGGGGGGGGGGGGGGGGGGGGGGGGGGGGGGGGGGGGGGGGGGGGGGGGGGGGGGGGGGGGGGGGGGGGGGGGGGGGGGGGGGGGGGGGGGGGGGGGGGGGGGGGGGGGGGGGGGGGGGGGGGGGGGGGGGGGGGGGGGGGGGGGGGGGGGGGGGGGGGGGGGGGGGGGGGGGGGGGGGGGGGGGGGGGGGGGGGGGGGGGGGGGGGGGGGGGGGGGGGGGGGGGGGGGGGGGGGGGGGGGGGGGGGGGGGGGGGGGGGGGGGGGGGGGGGGGGGGGGGGGGGGGGGGGGGGGGGGGGGGGGGGGGGGGGGGGGGGGGGGGGGGGGGGGGGGGGGGGGGGGGGGGGGGGGGGGGGGGGGGGGGGGGGGGGGGGGGGGGGGGGGGGGGGGGGGGGGGGGGGGGGGGGGGGGGGGGGGGGGGGGGGGGGGGGGGGGGGGGGGGGGGGGGGGGGGGGGGGGGGGGGGGGGGGGGGGGGGGGGGGGGGGGGGGGGGGGGGGGGGGGGGGGGGGGGGGGGGGGGGGGGGGGGGGGGGGGGGGGGGGGGGGGGGGGGGGGGGGGGGGGGGGGGGGGGGGGGGGGGGGGGGGGGGGGGGGGGGGGGGGGGGGGGGGGGGGGGGGGGGGGGGGGGGGGGGGGGGGGGGGGGGGGGGGGGGGGGGGGGGGGGGGGGGGGGGGGGGGGGGGGGGGGGGGGGGGGGGGGGGGGGGGGGGGGGGGGGGGGGGGGGGGGGGGGGGGGGGGGGGGGGGGGGGGGGGGGGGGGGGGGGGGGGGGGGGGGGGGGGGGGGGGGGGGGGGGGGGGGGGGGGGGGGGGGGGGGGGGGGGGGGGGGGGGGGGGGGGGGGGGGGGGGGGGGGGGGGGGGGGGGGGGGGGGGGGGGGGGGGGGGGGGGGGGGGGGGGGGGGGGGGGGGGGGGGGGGGGGGGGGGGGGGGGGGGGGGGGGGGGGGGGGGGGGGGGGGGGGGGGGGGGGGGGGGGGGGGGGGGGGGGGGGGGGGGGGGGGGGGGGGGGGGGGGGGGGGGGGGGGGGGGGGGGGGGGGGGGGGGGGGGGGGGGGGGGGGGGGGGGGGGGGGGGGGGGGGGGGGGGGGGGGGGGGGGGGGGGGGGGGGGGGGGGGGGGGGGGGGGGGGGGGGGGGGGGGGGGGGGGGGGGGGGGGGGGGGGGGGGGGGGGGGGGGGGGGGGGGGGGGGGGGGGGGGGGGGGGGGGGGGGGGGGGGGGGGGGGGGGGGGGGGGGGGGGGGGGGGGGGGGGGGGGGGGGGGGGGGGGGGGGGGGGGGGGGGGGGGGGGGGGGGGGGGGGGGGGGGGGGGGGGGGGGGGGGGGGGGGGGGGGGGGGGGGGGGGGGGGGGGGGGGGGGGGGGGGGGGGGGGGGGGGGGGGGGGGGGGGGGGGGGGGGGGGGGGGGGGGGGGGGGGGGGGGGGGGGGGGGGGGGGGGGGGGGGGGGGGGGGGGGGGGGGGGGGGGGGGGGGGGGGGGGGGGGGGGGGGGGGGGGGGGGGGGGGGGGGGGGGGGGGGGGGGGGGGGGGGGGGGGGGGGGGGGGGGGGGGGGGGGGGGGGGGGGGGGGGGGGGGGGGGGGGGGGGGGGGGGGGGGGGGGGGGGGGGGGGGGGGGGGGGGGGGGGGGGGGGGGGGGGGGGGGGGGGGGGGGGGGGGGGGGGGGGGGGGGGGGGGGGGGGGGGGGGGGGGGGGGGGGGGGGGGGGGGGGGGGGGGGGGGGGGGGGGGGGGGGGGGGGGGGGGGGGGGGGGGGGGGGGGGGGGGGGGGGGGGGGGGGGGGGGGGGGGGGGGGGGGGGGGGGGGGGGGGGGGGGGGGGGGGGGGGGGGGGGGGGGGGGGGGGGGGGGGGGGGGGGGGGGGGGGGGGGGGGGGGGGGGGGGGGGGGGGGGGGGGGGGGGGGGGGGGGGGGGGGGGGGGGGGGGGGGGGGGGGGGGGGGGGGGGGGGGGGGGGGGGGGGGGGGGGGGGGGGGGGGGGGGGGGGGGGGGGGGGGGGGGGGGGGGGGGGGGGGGGGGGGGGGGGGGGGGGGGGGGGGGGGGGGGGGGGGGGGGGGGGGGGGGGGGGGGGGGGGGGGGGGGGGGGGGGGGGGGGGGGGGGGGGGGGGGGGGGGGGGGGGGGGGGGGGGGGGGGGGGGGGGGGGGGGGGGGGGGGGGGGGGGGGGGGGGGGGGGGGGGGGGGGGGGGGGGGGGGGGGGGGGGGGGGGGGGGGGGGGGGGGGGGGGGGGGGGGGGGGGGGGGGGGGGGGGGGGGGGGGGGGGGGGGGGGGGGGGGGGGGGGGGGGGGGGGGGGGGGGGGGGGGGGGGGGGGGGGGGGGGGGGGGGGGGGGGGGGGGGGGGGGGGGGGGGGGGGGGGGGGGGGGGGGGGGGGGGGGGGGGGGGGGGGGGGGGGGGGGGGGGGGGGGGGGGGGGGGGGGGGGGGGGGGGGGGGGGGGGGGGGGGGGGGGGGGGGGGGGGGGGGGGGGGGGGGGGGGGGGGGGGGGGGGGGGGGGGGGGGGGGGGGGGGGGGGGGGGGGGGGGGGGGGGGGGGGGGGGGGGGGGGGGGGGGGGGGGGGGGGGGGGGGGGGGGGGGGGGGGTTCAAATTGGAGATGATGGGTGGCTTTCGCATCACATATCTATACCCCTATATGGTGTGCGAATAACTTTGAAAGATGGTCTGTCGGCGTTCTGGGAACCAGGGTACCCAGACTTGCCTGCCTGCGGCCCACGATGTGGTTCCCTCGACGGCCTGGTATGGCCCAGCTCCAAGACCACCAAGACAAGACCCTCACGAGGGGCCGGGCCTTGCGAGGAGGACGACACCAAGACCTCCCGAGGGAGCGGCCTCCCGAGGAGCGGAGATTTCTATGCAAGTACCCCACCTCATGAGGCTTTGGTGACGTGAACCATGACGACCAAGGCCAGGCGGGCGCCAGCAGATGCAGAGGAGGCAGTTTCCTCTTTGGTGCTAAGGAGCAAGGACAGGCATGGGTTCTCGAGGAATCCCCCAAAGGTTTCCATTCCGGTGCTACAAGACCAAGGCCACAGGCTCGGCAAGGCAGAGGTCATCATCGAGCCCACCACTGCGTCACGACCAGAAGATTTGCAGGCGAAGACCACCTTTCATCAGGATTAGATGTACTACTTTTCCCCTTTCAAATTGGCCATTGTGGGATCCCTTCCTGCCTAAGTTTCGAGGGAAGAGGACCGAAGCCACTATAAATATAGGTTAGCCACCACTATAGAAGGGGTCGACTCATTCTCACCCCCGAGACCTCGCGAGGTTGTTCATCCTCTGTACTAGTTCATCCTCAGCCCCTCGTGAGGCCAATCCCCCACAAAGCAGGAGTAGGGTTTTACACCGCAAAGTGGCCCGAACCTGGGTAAACTGTCGTGTTCATCTTCTTCCTTGTTCATGCAAGTCCGGCTAGGCTAGGCTGTGGGGCGACGAGTTGGCAGGCTTGAGAGGTTGAGTTCTTCGCACACTATCCAGAGTTTGAACCTTCTTGGGTCTGCGGAGCCCTGAATCCGACATGGTCATTGGATGAAGCCAATCCGACGGTGCAGAGATGGCAAATCCGAGCACTACTAGCCGTTGGATATCATCTACATTCCACCAGATTCTGCCACATGTACAATCTAGAAGACTCCATGATTGAACTTAAGCATAATGCACAAACCTCAAAACACAAGTACTTCTCCTTTGTTCTAGAATCTTCCGTATCATAATTGCCCAAAAAAAATCTAGTTGAATTGCCATTATTTGTTTTTACTTTATGCTTTACAACGCACAATTCCATGAATCATAAAATAGATTAACTTTTTTATAAAAACTAATTGGTTTTGAATGAGATAAACTATAAGAATTAAACAAATGTCTATATCATGCATATGTGACTCAAAACTTACATGCTATAATGTGGTATTTATTCATGATTTGGTTGCCAAATCTCATGCGTGCAATGCACATGTACCTTACTAGTCTAAATGGTGTGTGTGTTGTGCGTGTTAAACACATTGTACATAGTATCATACATGGTTTAGATTCTGAACATCTAGCTAGAGCATACATGTACTATGATTTGAATTCAACATAAAATGGGGGGGGGGGGGGGGGGGGGGGGGGGGGGGGGGGGGGGGGGGGGGGGGGGGGGGGGGGGGGGGGGGGGGGGGGGGGGGGGGGGGGGGGGGGGGGGGGGGGGGGGGGGGGGGGGGGGGGGGGGGGGGGGGGGGGGGGGGGGGGGGGGGGGGGGGGGGGGGGGGGGGGGGGGGGGGGGGGGGGGGGGGGGGGGGGGGGGGGGGGGGGGGGGGGGGGGGGGGGGGGGGGGGGGGGGGGGGGGGGGGGGGGGGGGGGGGGGGGGGGGGGGGGGGGGGGGGGGGGGGGGGGGGGGGGGGGGGGGGGGGGGGGGGGGGGGGGGGGGGGGGGGGGGGGGGGGGGGGGGGGGGGGGGGGGGGGGGGGGGGGGGGGGGGGGGGGGGGGGGGGGGGGGGGGGGGGGGGGGGGGGGGGGGGGGGGGGGGGGGGGGGGGGGGGGGGGGGGGGGGGGGGGGGGGGGGGGGGGGGGGGGGGGGGGGGGGGGGGGGGGGGGGGGGGGGGGGGGGGGGGGGGGGGGGGGGGGGGGGGGGGGGGGGGGGGGGGGGGGGGGGGGGGGGGGGGGGGGGGGGGGGGGGGGGGGGGGGGGGGGGGGGGGGGGGGGGGGGGGGGGGGGGGGGGGGGGGGGGGGGGGGGGGGGGGGGGGGGGGGGGGGGGGGGGGGGGGGGGGGGGGGGGGGGGGGGGGGGGGGGGGGGGGGGGGGGGGGGGGGGGGGGGGGGGGGGGGGGGGGGGGGGGGGGGGGGGGGGGGGGGGGGGGGGGGGGGGGGGGGGGGGGGGGGGGGGGGGGGGGGGGGGGGGGGGGGGGGGGGGGGGGGGGGGGGGGGGGGGGGGGGGGGGGGGGGGGGGGGGGGGGGGGGGGGGGGGGGGGGGGGGGGGGGGGGGGGGGGGGGGGGGGGGGGGGGGGGGGGGGGGGGGGGGGGGGGGGGGGGGGGGGGGGGGGGGGGGGGGGGGGGGGGGGGGGGGGGGGGGGGGGGGGGGGGGGGGGGGGGGGGGGGGGGGGGGGGGGGGGGGGGGGGGGGGGGGGGGGGGGGGGGGGGGGGGGGGGGGGGGGGGGGGGGGGGGGGGGGGGGGGGGGGGGGGGGGGGGGGGGGGGGGGGGGGGGGGGGGGGGGGGGGGGGGGGGGGGGGGGGGGGGGGGGGGGGGGGGGGGGGGGGGGGGGGGGGGGGGGGGGGGGGGGGGGGGGGGGGGGGGGGGGGGGGGGGGGGGGGGGGGGGGGGGGGGGGGGGGGGGGGGGGGGGGGGGGGGGGGGGGGGGGGGGGGGGGGGGGGGGGGGGGGGGGGGGGGGGGGGGGGGGGGGGGGGGGGGGGGGGGGGGGGGGGGGGGGGGGGGGGGGGGGGGGGGGGGGGGGGGGGGGGGGGGGGGGGGGGGGGGGGGGGGGGGGGGGGGGGGGGGGGGGGGGGGGGGGGGGGGGGGGGGGGGGGGGGGGGGGGGGGGGGGGGGGGGGGGGGGGGGGGGGGGGGGGGGGGGGGGGGGGGGGGGGGGGGGGGGGGGGGGGGGGGGGGGGGGGGGGGGGGGGGGGGGGGGGGGGGGGGGGGGGGGGGGGGGGGGGGGGGGGGGGGGGGGGGGGGGGGGGGGGGGGGGGGGGGGGGGGGGGGGGGGGGGGGGGGGGGGGGGGGGGGGGGGGGGGGGGGGGGGGGGGGGGGGGGGGGGGGGGGGGGGGGGGGGGGGGGGGGGGGGGGGGGGGGGGGGGGGGGGGGGGGGGGGGGGGGGGGGGGGGGGGGGGGGGGGGGGGGGGGGGGGGGGGGGGGGGGGGGGGGGGGGGGGGGGGGGGGGGGGGGGGGGGGGGGGGGGGGGGGGGGGGGGGGGGGGGGGGGGGGGGGGGGGGGGGGGGGGGGGGGGGGGGGGGGGGGGGGGGGGGGGGGGGGGGGGGGGGGGGGGGGGGGGGGGGGGGGGGGGGGGGGGGGGGGGGGGGGGGGGGGGGGGGGGGGGGGGGGGGGGGGGGGGGGGGGGGGGGGGGGGGGGGGGGGGGGGGGGGGGGGGGGGGGGGGGGGGGGGGGGGGGGGGGGGGGGGGGGGGGGGGGGGGGGGGGGGGGGGGGGGGGGGGGGGGGGGGGGGGGGGGGGGGGGGGGGGGGGGGGGGGGGGGGGGGGGGGGGGGGGGGGGGGGGGGGGGGGGGGGGGGGGGGGGGGGGGGGGGGGGGGGGGGGGGGGGGGGGGGGGGGGGGGGGGGGGGGGGGGGGGGGGGGGGGGGGGGGGGGGGGGGGGGGGGGGGGGGGGGGGGGGGGGGGGGGGGGGGGGGGGGGGGGGGGGGGGGGGGGGGGGGGGGGGGGGGGGGGGGGGGGGGGGGGGGGGGGGGGGGGGGGGGGGGGGGGGGGGGGGGGGGGGGGGGGGGGGGGGGGGGGGGGGGGGGGGGGGGGGGGGGGGGGGGGGGGGGGGGGGGGGGGGGGGGGGGGGGGGGGGGGGGGGGGGGGGGGGGGGGGGGGGGGGGGGGGGGGGGGGGGGGGGGGGGGGGGGGGGGGGGGGGGGGGGGGGGGGGGGGGGGGGGGGGGGGGGGGGGGGGGGGGGGGGGGGGGGGGGGGGGGGGGGGGGGGGGGGGGGGGGGGGGGGGGGGGGGGGGGGGGGGGGGGGGGGGGGGGGGGGGGGGGGGGGGGGATGGGTAAAAGCTAACCTTGTTGTGTAGGACTCTTAGTATTTGTGTATGCGTACTTGTCTAGAGACTAACCATGTTGATGCATGTGCAGCTACAGAATCAGGCAAAGGCTTGCAAATTCAAATGAATGAGGGGGAATTTGCTACGCCAAGAAAGAAAGCATTCCACTATTCGTGAGTTTAATAAATTATCCTTGACCATGTCGCTTATCAATTCAGAGAGTTGTGCATGATGATGATAACTGTGATTCATTTTTTATGTTGCAGTGCTCGTCTTTCACGTCGAGATGCGACGAAAATTTGGAGCCTAAAGTAGGGATGACATTTGAAGGGCTTTAGGATGTGGAGGAATTCTACAAGTCCTATGCACATCATGTGGGTTTTCGAGTTCGTGTGGGACAGCAAAAATTGTTGAACAATGATGTGGTTCGGACAAAGCGTTTCATGTGCAGTAGGGAAGGATTCAGGGCTGAGAAGAGCAAGGAGATTAAAGACCCATCAAACCCATCAAAGAAAAACCGTAATAATACTACTACACGATGTGGTTGTGATGCACATATCTTCGTCAAGTTGTGTGGCGACAACACCTACAAGATACAATCATGGGTTGAGCACCATAGTCATGGCCTTGTATCGCCTGATAAACGCCACTTGATTAGATCAAATCGTAGAGTTACTGAGAGGGCAAAAAATACACTATACACATGTCACAAAGCAAGCATAGGTACATGCCAGGCATACAGGCTCCTTCAAGTCAGCGAAGGTGGTTTTCCGTATGTTGGATGCACCAAGAGGGACCTGCAAAATTACTACCGTGATCTCAGGCTTAAAATCAGGAACGCTGATGCTCAAATGTTTGCCGCTTAGCTATCTAGAAAGCAAGAAGTCAATCCAGCTTTTTTCTATGATTTTGTTGTCGACGACGAGGGGAACTTAATGTATGTGTTCTGGGCAGATGCCATGAGTATGAAAAACTACAGTCACTTCTCGGTGGTGATGGTGTGGTATCCTTCGATTCTATGCACACCACTAATCAATATGACATGATCTTTGCACCATTTACAGGGGTCAATCATCACTTACAAAGTGTGTTTTTCTGGTGCGGCATTCTTGCTAAATGAGCAGAAGGAGTCATATGTTTGGTTGTTTGAGACCTTCCTTAGAGCAATGGAAGGGTTAGCACCTAGACTCATAATAACTGATGAAGTTGTTAGCATGAAGAATGCGATTGAAAAGGTTTTTCCGACCACAGTGCACAGGTTATGTATGTGGCACATAATGGAGAAACTTCCGGAGAAGATTGGACCAATAATTCAAGAAGATTCTGATTTTTGGGATAGGATGAATTCGTGTGTATGGGGTTCGGAAACTCCCGCCGAGTTTGAATCGCAGTGGAATCCCGTCATCACGGACTTTGGTTTGGAGGAGAATGAGTGGTTGGTTAAAAGGTTTAGCATTCGCGAGTCATGGATACCAGTTTACTTTATGGACATACCATTGGCGGGTATTCTCCGAACCACATCAAGGTCTGAAAGTGCAAATTCATTTTTTAACTGTTTCATTCATCGTAAGCTTGCTTTGGTTGAGTTCTGGGTTAGGTTTGATACGGCGTTAGAATGCCAACGAGAAGAGGAGTTGATTGCCGATAACTCAAGCATTCATACGACCCCGCAACTACTGACACCATGGGCAATGGAGAAACAAGGTAGAGAAGTGTTTACATATGAAGTGTTTGAGAAATTTCAGAAAGAGATTATTGCAGCAAGAGACCATTGTTGCATCCAAGGCATTGCACAAGATGAAGCAGTAAAAATAGTGACCTTGAGAGGTCGTTCCCACAGGATTAGGGAAGTTCGGTGCGACACCACAACCATGATAGCTAATTGTTCATGCAAGTTATTTGAAACAATTGGAATCCCGTGCCGCCATATCATCCAGGTGTTGAGGGCCGAAAATCAAAATGAACTTCCATCCTACTACCATATGAAAAGATGGGACAAATGGTGCAAAAGGTTAAAATGTATACAATTGATATTTTCATTGGAAATAAAATGGCTGGTGTCATATATTTTTATTTACAGGGAGAATGTGTATGATGAGCGTGGGAATTTACTAGAAGAGAAGGCAACCGACTCCTTGAATGAGGCTACGAGGAAGAAGATTTCGGTTGTACGCAACAAGTTGGAAGATCTAATTCAGAAGGCCAAGCACTCAGATGAAGGCATAGATTTTTTAACATCAAGTGTACTGAATATTGAAGCACCTTTGGATGAAATGGTTCCGGTGTGAATCAGACTAGACAAGCTGAGTATGATGCTTTTATTGGTTGCAATATTCCTACTGAAATTGATATACACCCACCAACTGATGTTCGTACGGTTGGGAGATGCAAAAGAATAAAGGGAGGAAAGGAAACAAGTGAGGAGGAACAGAAAAAGATGAAGAAGAAGGAAGCCAAGGTAAAGGTCGCACGCATGTGCAAGACGTGCAAACAAATAGTATTTCATGATAGTCGTAATTGCCCTAGCAAAAAAGAAGGCAAAGGGGGCGAGATTGTGCAACAGATGAAGCCAAATAGTGTTCCGTGATTGCCCTGAGTCTGTTGAAAAACATGAATTATATGAGCCAGTTATTAGTTCATTTCTTTGATGTACTGAATTCTTGTAATGGATGGAAATATGTGTTTTGTCAAACCTCGTCTTTTTTTCTCTGACTTCATGCATATTGAATGGAGTGTAGCAAGCAAGCAGCAGCTAGAGGTACAAGAATCTTTGTCAGCCTGTGAACGCTCATCCCTTTATTTAGTTGTATAACAGTATAACCACTGAGCTCATTGATTCATCTTGGCTGTTAGTTGCTTAATTAGTACCAGCAGTAGCATCAGGTGTAAAAAAAAATCCAGTAGCATTTGAAATCACGCAGGTAACAACCAAGTTTGCAACCCCACATCAGCCTTGATAATAGTATGTTCACCAAAAGAAATTAAACAGTTGTTTGTTTGTAAGCTTGTAGGTTTGGAAGCTTGCAGCAACAGCAGCATGTTCTTGTTTCTGAATAACTGAATATGTGAAAGAAACGTAGGAATGCAGAATCACAGGAATGCCCAAGCACTAGCTGATACTGTTGCCCTGGATCAGTTGTATTACATCATGTATTAAAAGAACAGCTCAAATCACCAGGAACTAGGCAATACGAAATTTGTTTATTTCCAATTTTCCATTCACAAAATGGTAAATTCATTTGTCTCTGAAAAACAATACTCAGCAGCAATGTACAGTTCAAATTCTAAACTCTGAAGCTACACTCACATTCAAAAGAGAACAATTAAATGGATTGGCTCATAACCTACAATCTGCAAGTAGCCAAGTACTAGATACAGTGAACAGGAACAAGAAATCCAAGGACGTGCTCCTTGTTTGCTATGCAAGAGTTGCCACACACAACAGGGTGCAAATTTGGAACTAGGCCTTGGAACTAGGAAGTGAAATGACAACCGCCTCTGTAGCGACAAGAGCTGTTTCAGAGACCAGCTGATGAACTGTAAGCCGAGACGACCATGCTACGAGGTTGATCCGGCTGCTAGGGGCGTCACTCTGAGGCCGCGTGGCAGTGCTGCGATGTTGGACGGCGGCCTTTGCGATACCCGACTGCTTCAATGGTTGTGGCGATGCTATGAGGCATGTTGCGACGGCCCCAACGATGGCGCCACATGCTTCAACACCCGTGGTGTGCTTCGATGGCCGCGGCGATTCTGTGTCGGTATCCTGGCTGCTTCGAGGATGTTGCAACGGAATGCTCGACGGCCGCGGCGATGCTACGAGGCGTGTTGTGACGGCATGCTCCGACGGCCACGGTGATGCTATGAGGCATGAGGCGTGATGCGACGGCCGCGGCGATGCTACAGGCGTGCTGCGACGGCCACGGACATGCTACGAGACGTGCTGCGACGGACGCGACGATGCTGCGTCGGCATCCTGGCTGTTTCGAGGATGTTGTGACGGCTGCGGCGATGCTTCGAGGCATGCTGCGACGACCGTGACGATGCTACGAGGCGTGTTGCGACGGCGGCGACGATGCTGCGTCGGGATCCTGGCTCCTTCGAGGATGTTATGACGGTTGCGGCGATGCTACGAGGCGACATGCTTCGAACACCCGTGATGTGCTTTGATGGCCACGATGATGCTGCAACGGCATGCTTCGACGGCCACGACGATGTTGTGACGGTGTGCTTCAAACAGTCGTGGCGATGCTGCGACAGTGTGCTTCGACAACCGCGTCGATGCTACGACGGAGGCCCGGCTACTTCGATGATGATGCAATGGCGTGTTTCACGGACGCGACACTATTGTGACAATGGACATGGCTGCTTCGATGATGGTGTGACGGTGTGCTTCAATGGCCGCATCGATGCGACGATGGCGGCCCGGCCACTCAAATGATGTTGCGATGGCATGCTCGAAGGCGGTGGCAGTGCGCATTAAGGACGCTACATCCAAAGCAATCTTGACTTCATAAGCTTGCTAGTACTAAATCAAATCCAACACCCACAATCCACGTCCAGAACTATTTTGTACCAACTGACGATGGTCACAAACTGACGATCAGACGACGCCTTGGGCTACCTTCGATCAGGTCACGATCCGCCAACTGAAGAAGTCAACGTACGTACTACATGTAACGAACTGATGAAGGTGGGCTATCTTTGCGCGTGGGGACACAGAGGCGCTCGGCGCCACACGATCGCATCTGATCAGACGGCGCCGGACACCCGGGCTTTTGAACGTTTTCCATGAATAAAGGAGGAGAACGTTTTCCATGAATAAAGGAGGAGATAGTTGTCAAAAACTCCTGCCCCCACCGCTCGTCCTCGCTCTCCTCGCAGTTCGCCCCACCTGGGTCTCCTCTCGTCGTCCTTCACTCCAACCGCCATCCCCTAGCCTAGCCCCTTCCTTCCACCGCCCCTACCGTCCCCAGCGACAGGAAGCGCTCGAGGGCCTCCGCAATCTCCTACTTTGGCGGGCAGTCCTTGGCGAGCCGGGCCAGATCCACCAGAGAAATCGAGGTTAGTTCGTGCCCAAATCTGATGGTATTTTCTTCTTCATCCCCATGTGAAATTCGTCAATGTTAGCTTGTGCACTGTACCAAATCACCTTGTGTGCGCTCCCATCTGAATCCACAAGCAGCCGTGGGTGCTTTTTGTTACTAGATGCGAGGGGTACTGGTCTCTCTTACTTTGCTAGTATCTTCTCTGTCTGGTACTCTGAACGGGACTGAGGCACGGTTCGGATTATTTAGTACGTTATAAGCTAAATATCTTGCTTAAAGATTATGCTGGACTAATTGATGCTAGCAGATCTTACAGCATGTGCCCACGTACTTTGCTATTGCCACGGTGAGAGGGTTGACACCTAGAGGCTAATTGGTTTGCATCCAAAAAAAATTTATGGGCCTAAAAGACAGAGCAACATCATCTTGCTTTGTTTGACAACACAAGTCACACACCTCTGCATATATCTACGGTGTGCTATGGAACATATACGTTCTTTGATTTTTTGATGTATTGAAAAATTATTTACTATCTGCTGTATATGTTCTTTGTAATTTTAGTCCTTTGGTGGAGCAAGAGAGAAGAGAGAAAGAATGGAGCTAAACGTCTGAAGTATGCTCCACTTGTCAAGAGGGATATTTGGAGGAGTGATGAACTAATTAGGCTGATCGACACCTCAGAAACGACATGTTTGCGCCAGCTGAGGATGTATCCAGCTGTTTTCGACAAACTGTGTGCTCACCTTAGAGACAAAAAGCTTTTGGTTGACACAGTTCATGTGTCCGTAGAGGAGCAGGTAGTTATGCTTCTGAAAATCATTGGGCAATGCAATGGTATGAGGGTGCTTGTAAATTATGCCACTGTGTGAGCCAGCTTATAAATTATGCAATGGATTGTTCACGTAATGCACTCTTTGTTTGGACAAGTTGTGTATATTTGGTAGCAAACCAATTGATAGCCAAACTTGTTTAGCCATATATTGGCAGAAAAATTGGCAACTAACCAATTGGCAGCCAAAGTTGCCAAATGTTGGCAACTTCTAGCTTTGCCAAAAATAGGCTTGCCAACAATTGGCATGCCAAAATTTGGCTGCAAACCAATCATGCTCGCACTCTTTTCTCGCTCTCCTCTTTCGCGAAACCTGTCTCGAGCTAGGGTTCCTCAGGCCTCCGCCGCCACCGCCTCTAACCACTCCGACCACCGGCTCCCGGCACCCAGCCGCCTTCACGCCGCCGCAAGGTCCATTCCATGAAGGAAGGATAGGCCGTGGCCACCCCATCTCGTCGGCCAGGATTGAGCCGATCTCGAGCTCGCCTGCGGTTGCTCGATCCGCTGCGGCCATCCACCGGCGCTCCACCTCCGGCCGACTTGTTACCCCGCCACCACCCACCTCAATATCCGTCTGCTCAAGGTGCAGCATCGCTTGCTGCTACAAGCCCCGCCTGTATTATCTTTTTGCCTCTTTTTTCTCTGATTTGCCTGCTACTGTTCAGTACTATTAGCTACATGAAAGTGTGATGAAATTAATAAACTAGACCATGCTTTTTTTGTAAATATAGAGGTACTGCTAGTATTGCTAGTATCAATACGGTCCTGTTGAAAATAGATTGAATATCTCTCTGATTTATGAAATGAATAGCATGTAAAATCCTGTTTGTGTGAAATATGAATTCCATTGTTTTTTATAATCAATGGATGGATAAAGAGAAATCTGCCAAATCTGCCAAAACTCCATCTTTGCGCCACCTTTGCGAATTCTTCAAGGCTTATTAGACTCCGTTTGTGTCTTTAGTTGGGAAAAAAACATTATACCCTTCCTTCTATTCGAGTTGTAATCGACTAACAATGATCTCCTAAATTTATTGTAATATTTAGCACTTGATGATGTTCGAAAAATTAATTTTTGATCATTTATGAAAAAAAAAGTACTCCCTCTGTAAACTAATATAAGAGTGTTTAGATCACTACTTTAGTTATCTAAACGCTCTTATATTGATTTACGGGGGAGGGGGGTACAAAAGAGCTCAAAAACAGTAAGCCAGAACACAAATTCATTCCAAGGACATTACAAACTTTTCATCATACAGCTCAGACAATAAGCTAGGACAGGATAAGCCAAAAAGAACTGGACTGCAGTTTCTCATTAGCTTTTTCTCACTGCTGTTTCTTTGGGCAGCTCAAGCCAGGGTGGCTTATGCACAAGCCGGAGCCGAAAAGAACTGGGCCTTAGTAGCAGCCACCTAGACTTTCGGTTCTGCATTCTTGTATTGTTACGAGTACGGACTTCTAGATTCTTGCTCTGCTTAGGTGCCATAGAATCAACTAGAATGTGATTAAGGATGGGGCTGAACTAACAACGTGTGCCAGTCTTGTGCTAGGGTTAACATAAGGTTAGAGAGAAGAAGTACTAGGTTGCCTGGCCGAGTCGTCCTTGTGCCAAGGACCAGACTAGGTACTTAATTAACCTGAAAACATGCATGTGTCTCCATTGTAGAATGACAATTATGCTAATCTGTAGTTCTGTATCATCTGACTGGTTGTAGCTCTTCCCAATTAATTGTTCTAAAATCTGTAGCTTTGTGAAATTACTTATTCTAAATCTGTAGTTTCTCGGTTGTGTTGCCAAGATACCTCTAGTTCTTCGGTTCTAGGAGTGTAAATGTTTGGTTAACCAATTGGGTCGAAGGATTGAATACTTGGTGCTAAGGTCAACATTTCCAGCTTAAGAAAATGGCTTTACAGTTTACAATATTTCTCCAACTATAACTGCTGCTAGTTAATCACATTTTTACCTATTGAATGATTCAGATTGCTGAATGTTTTTGGTATATAATTTTTTTTAGCTCTAGCATGAGTAACTAAAATAAACTATGTGATTGGATGCAGTGTTTGTTGCTTTATTAAAATCCTGACTTGCTTGGATTGTTCTGTAGATTTTTAGTAACTCGAGTACATGATTTGTCTCTTCTGATCTGATTTTCTTTTTCTGTAGTGGACGATGCAAATTTGTTCGTTTGTATTTTCATTTTTGCTGCCTCCGTTGTATGTACCATCAATAGTTTTGATCGGAAAATCCAAGATTTGGAGTTTGTTTTGTTTCACACATATTTTAAATTTAGTGATTGATAGGGTCTTTTATTAGACTCAGATTATTGTTTTGCCTGCGTTGATGATCTCTTGATTCGTATGTTCATGCAAATAAACTCCTTGAAGGACAATACAAAACTTCCCTAGTAGGATTCCTACTTATTATTGACCTGTTTAGCAGTATGAATGCTTACCTATGCTTTTCAATAATATTCACTTGATTCGTATGTTGGAACAGATTGAAATGTTTGCCTTCTTGTTGTGTTACAAATTTTGATTCTTTTTGTTAATGTTGAACTGTCGATCGATGTGAACAAGTGAATTGGTCTGAAATTCAGAACACCTGCAATGCCAAATTGAACTGATCAGAAATTTAAAAGATTTTTTTTTTCATCTTGCATAGTTACATTTGGTTGCTATAGCTGAATTGGAAAGGAAAAAGTGTAAGCTTGCACGTCGCAAAGTGCAAACCAGCTCTTGAGGCACAGCAAATGCACATTCAGTGAAAGGGAATTCGTCTGGCTAGTTCAGGATGACGACATCATCACTAATTTCTGATGCATTCAGAAAGTTATGTAATCTGTAAGCTTCCTAATCATTTTTTTTGCAGCCTCTCTGTTTTTCAGATGTTTCCCGCTTTGATATGTTGAACAATTGTTGATGTTATTATCAATTCTATGAATTTACGATGTTATGCTAAAAAAATCTGCGTTATACCTTATTGTACAACTACTACTATATGATTGATGCTATAATCAATTATACATGCCACTTAGGCTGTAAAAAATTAACACTTCAAAATTTTGATTTAAGAACCTGGGCCACCCTCTGGTCCTTGGAGGTGGCGGCTGAGCAGGGTGGCGCATCGAGGTTGTTCACGGGGGGCACGGACTTCGCCATGGACAATAACATGTTCGCGGAGGCGCACATCAGGGCCGCTTTCTACCCCAAATTTGAGAACGAGAAGTCCGATCAAGAGGTGCGTGAATTGCTCCTTGCTTCCATCACCTTGTGATAAACAATGCCAAGTGTTTCCTGAGCAACTATCGGTAGTTTTCCCCCATGATTATTTTGGTGATTCTGATCAGACAATACATGTGGAAGTTACCATATTGTGAGTTGTGTTTGCTGTTTCAATATTTTGATTACCTTAATTTGCTGGGGCCACGTTGCTATGCTTATTTTCAAAGTTGTGAAAAAAGAATGTATCAAAAGTCAACTACTCTACATTGTTCTACTCTGTTTGGCAAGTTAGATTAGCTAGACTATCATAGTACACCACATGGCTAAATCCAGGCTTAGTTTCTAAATCATCCATTGCTTAATTGGTGTAGGTTACCATTGTATTGATGAGATTTTTTTTTCCTTTGAGTAATGCTAATTAAATTAGCTGCTACGCACTGTGCGCTCTACTTTTTAGCTGTTGATGAACTCTTGAACATGCTGTCTGCAATCTGCGTGGCCTCAATGTTGTTGGTTAATGTAACCACATTTAGTTTATCTTATTGTAGAAATATTTAATGAATTGGCTATAGTACTATGGGGGGGTTATTACTCACATTTACTGAATGGAGTTGTAATTCAAAACTTTTAGTGGGAACCTTACCCCCATTTTTGTGATGGCAGACAAGAAAACAGATGATTGAGATGGTGTCGCGTGGCTTTGCTACCATGGAGGTATATTTGATACTCTTTCCGTTCACAATTACTTTGCGTTCTTGGTTTAGTCAAAAGTCAAAATTTGTAAGGTTTGACCAAATATGTTGGAAAAAATATCAACATCCATGATATAAAATTTATTGTATTATAATCTTCATAAAATATATTTTCTTATTATATGCATTTGGTATTATAAATGTTGATTATTTTTCTTACATTCTTGGTTAAACTTTACAAAGTTTGACTTTGACTAAACCCAGAATGTGAAGTAAATAAAACGGAGGGAGTATCTTTTTTTATCGCCTTTTGATTATTTACTGATTTTATTTTAGCTAACTACTTCTAATGATGGTTAAAACGTGTTTACCCTACAAAGATAAGCTTTTGTTCAGGTTACGCTGAAGCATTCAGGATCTCTATTCATGTATGCTGGTCACCATGGAGCATATTCCAAGAATAGCTTTGGAAATATGTAGGTTCTGCTAGTTTGTCTTGATGTTTGTTGAGTTATTTAACTGAAGTGTAATTCCTGCTTATAGCTACACTGCTGTGGGCGTTTTTGTCCTGGATCGTATGTTTCATGAAGCTTGGGGAAAGGAAGCTCCTCAAATGCAAGCCGAATTTAATGATTATCTCCAGGTATTCCATGCCCAGGGCAACTTTTCTCAAGAGATACACGCCTTTGGACTTCCGTATTTTCATATTTTTGTGTTTCTTGTCTCGGGATCTTTTGGTACTTGATAGTTGATGTATTGAGTACTTATAAACATATAGTAATGATGCAGAACCTTCACCTAAGGAGAATATTATTTTCCATTTTATATTTCACTGCTTCTATTTCATTCAGTATAGTTCTTAATTTGGCAGAGCCTCGAACTAAGTAGCTTAAGATCTCATATGAGTAATTAATGTACTAAAATAGTCTATATTTATGATAAATACACACACACTAAGTAATTTCTCTTATTCCCAAGCCGTTAAATCATGGGTACCATGGTCATTTCTCCGCTCTCTTGGTATCATGGCCACCTTAATCCCCGTGCTTAACCAAAATGCGTTTTAGAAAATGAAAAGGTGGGAGTATTAGGTAACAAACACATTAGGAATCACCATTGTAGCTGTGCTGTTTAATCTTCCTTTGATACATAGTTTATTGGAATTAGACACTCATCGAGAATGTTCAGTTTATTCTTAGGGATTTTCATCGTTCGCATTTCTACTTCTCCAGCAGTTTTCTTAAGATTCCTGATTTTGCCCATGTTATATGCTTCCAGAAAAACCGGATAAACATTTCAATGGAGCTTGTAACGGCTGAATTAGGAGACCATGGGCAAAGGCCAAAGGATGATTATGGTACTCTCCCTCCCCCCTCCCCTGATTCATCTAAATTCCCTGGATTCGTGTAAATTGTCAATTCCCCTGATTCATGTAAATTGTGCTCTCCATATACTTTATTCATTACTGGAGTAGTGTTTTCTAGTTATAACTTCAAATGTATGACGCATAACTGTTTCTGCACTTGATAGTGGATGAGTGATGTTTATAAGAATAGTAAAAGGGTCAAATATTATTGGGGGTAAAATCGGGTTTCATTTACACAGATAAAATTATCATTTTGTGATAAGGTTGCCACAACTGCTGATATAACGTATAAACTAAAACCGTTGGAGTAGAAACATTTTTATGATTCAGGAAACTAACAACTGTAAGAAGCTTCCATTGATATACTTGAAATTTCACTCTTTGCATTCACTTAGTAGCATGGTTCTATTTGGGGTGTTATAAAGACTGAACAAAAGAAGCAGCACAATCCTTTTTCTGCTCCTGTTATTCAGCCTGCATCATTATCCTGGTATCTGTCTTGCTTCTGTTTTGGAGAGGTTGCTTTACGCATATAATTATGGCACCATTTTTCAGTCCATGAATTTTTACTATTCTTGACAGTACTTCTTTAACATCTCTTTTGAATGCATATTTATATCTTTATGCAGCCGTGGTTACAGCTGTAACAGAGTTGGGTCATGGCAAACCAAAGTTCTATTCTACTCCAGACGTGATTGCCTTTTGTCGAAAATGGCGCCTATCGACAAATCATGTCTGGCTATTTTCCACAAGGTGGCCCATCTGACAACTCTATGTTAAGAAAATTCCTTTGCTAAAGTATTTGACTGCCTTGCTTGATATAAGTTTCCATTCTGAAGCTGTTTGATACGAGATGCATCATGAGGGTAAAAGTGTCCGTTGCCATTAATCCAGACTAAATTATTTAGTTATAATTCTTGTGTATGAGCATTTCACGGAACACCTTCTGATGATACAAATGCCAATTTTGACTTTTCTTCTCATGTTTTGAAATCTTTCGGTGTTTCCATAACTCAAGTTCAATGTTTCCTGCCTTGTCAGTTTTATAGTTTATTATTACAATGGATTGCTGCTTCGACACGAATCATACGCTCATCTATGCCAATGCTCGTAAATTTATTGAACTTCTTCTCCCATGTACCGTCAACTACTCTTTACATTGGCATGCATCTTTTTGGGGTATAGACTATTGTAGCTGTGAAGTTATTTTACACTGTACATACTGATAGACATTGTTCAACTGCTATATTTTTAGTGTCTATGCAATCATGTCATTCATCTGTTGGAGCCATTGTTTCGGTACCCTCAAAAGTGCGCATCTGTACACTGCTGGTTCTTGTCTTAATATTATTATTCTTTCTGTTTACATATTTGCAAGGAAATCTGCCACTTCTTTTTTCGTTGCCTATGATGCATTGTGTGAAGTGGGGACTGCCACACCAGTTTGCGAAGCCCTTGACAAAATAGCTGATATATCTGTACCAGGTAAGTCTATCTTGAATAATAATTGTTGTCTTACACTATCTTATTTATTTTTTTGACCAGCAAACCGTAGGGGAGACCCCCACGGTAATTTTCCATTAGTTGTCTTACACTCTCACTGCTGTTATAATATCTTTTCATGTCTCTCTTCGTTTAGGGTCCAAGGATCATTTAAAGGTACAGGGTGAGATACTTGAAGGTCTGGTTGCCCGTCTTGTTAGTCATCAAAGTTCAGATCAAATGAAAGAAGTCTTGAGAAGCCTCTCACAGGCTCCATTACATGGAGGTAAGCTAGTAAATGACATCCCCTTGTTATTTGAGTGAAATAGATGAGCCATACAAGAGAGTTTCTCTTTGTTTGCAAACGATCTCAAATAAGTTTTCATCTCAATAATAAGTTTCCTGTTCAATTAGAGCTACTCCCTCCGGCCCCAGTTTGTTGTCGTGGCCCATTCACATATGTCCATTTACAAAAAGAAGCTCTGCTATTCAAATCTTTCGAAAATCCCCTCAGATTCAAAACACGATCGGATCGATCGATCGCTTCGCTGTCCTTCTTCCTCCCGCGACTCCATCCTCGGTCCAGCAGCTCGCCCCATTAGCAGCAGGGTGTTCCCCCAGTAGCTCGCCCCGCGCAGTAGGCTGCTGCTTCTCCGCCGCATACAGCAGCAGTTGCTGCTCCCCTCCGCTCGGGAGTATATTTTCTTAATGTCAATAGGTTCATTCAATATCAATAGGTTCACCATAAAGTATATTTTCTTAATGTGTCCATTCAATATTATAGATGTAAATATTTTTTCCTAAATATCTGGTCAAAGTTAGTAAGATTTGACTTTTGACTAATTTTTAGGCGCCTTACATTTTGGGACGAAGGGAGTAGTAAATAATTCTCAATGCAGTCGAGTTTTGGAGCTGTAAATACATTAGTTTTTATCGTTGATGTACAAAGTAACTTTCCTATGCAGTTGACTCTGATTTAGGACCAAGTTTACGTGAAATATGTGCCGCTAATAGGTCAGATGAAAAGCAGGTATTGTTTAATGTTGTCAAGTGGTATTCACCCTTTTCATGATTTTTGTTAGTTTTGTATTGGTTCTATGGTGCTGTAACTTCTTATTACTTTTACATGAACAGAAAATTAAAGCACTTCTTGAAAGGGGGGGGGGGGGGGGGGGGGGGGGGGGGGGGGGGGGGGGGGGGGGGGGGGGGGGGGGGGGGGGGGGGGGGGGGGGGGGGGGGGGGGGGGGGGGGGGGGGGGGGGGGGGGGGGGGGGGGGGGGGGGGGGGGGGGGGGGGGGGGTTCTCTTACATGGCTACCTGACAGATCAGGACCACTCTGATTGGTTTGGAAACAGTAGTCTTGATGCTCAGTCTCGAAACGCTGATAAATCGCTTGTCACTTACTTTTTGGAAGCACATCCTACAGACTATGCAACTAAGAAATTGCAGGTTAGTAGTTTCTATTTGTTCTATTCCAAGAATAAGTCTTTTTACAATTGCTGTAGATAACAGGCATACTTACATGGCAGATGTTTTATAACTGCAAATGTCAGCTTCCAATAACTAGAACATGATAATTTATTTCTTCTGCACTGTTACAGGAGATGTTTCGTTTGATGAAGCAGAGACATTTCCCTGCAGCGTTCAAATGTTACTTGAATTATCAAAATGTTGATTCTCTTTCATACAAGATGGTTATCCATGTGCGCAATGATTCTATTTTTAAACGTTATCAGCAAGAGATGAGGTACGATTGCAAAGTCAATCTCGCGTACCTTAATTCATAGCAGTACCTTTTTTGTTTGCCTTTTTTGATTTATTATTTGTTTAATCAGTCATAACTCCGCCTATGTCTTCTAGGCATAGCCGGTCCCAAGCCCGGGTAAAGGAGGAGGGTTGTGATAGGCTTGGCGAGCCAACGTAAAAACTAGCCAGTCCCATGGGTATGAAACCCATTTGAGCGAGAGTAGTACTAGGATGGGTGACCTCCTGGGAAGTCCTCGTGAAAGGGTTTCATATCTAAGGGTTGTGATAGGCTTGGCGAGCCAACGTAAAAACTAGCCAGTCCTATGGGTATGAAACCCATTTGGGCGAGAGTAGTACTAGGATGGGTGACCTCCTGGGAAGTCCTCGTGAAAGGGTTTCATATCTAGCCTACCCCAACTTGTTTGGGACAAAAGGCTTAGTAAGTAGTAGTAGTATTTGTTTAATCAGTCATGTATATTTTTAGGAAAAATCAAGGATTATGGCCACTGTACAGGGGTAAGATGGACGATGTGACTCAAAATTCTTTTCAATAAAATAAGTCAGCGTGACTTTTGACGGACGTAATGTTTCATGGTTAGGTTTCTTCATTCATATAAACCTGTTCAAGGCGAACAATAAGAAGGGCGCTGAACTTTCCAAAGACAGTAACACTTCACTGGAAATTATTGATGGTGCCGTGGATTCAAGTTCATCAGCTCAGGATGGTCTGGCCGGTGAGGATTCAAGTTTGATGCTCAAACTAAAATTCCTGAATTATAAGGTACTTCATTTCATTGTCATTGTTTGCAGCTTCTTTTAGAGCTTAGGTGTTCGTTGGTCACTTCTTGATGTATGAGTACAATGCTGTTTACTCTGGATTGCTTGCTTTCATTTTAACATCCGATGCACATGTAAAATAAGTATTACACTGTCATTATAATGCTTATATGCTTGGCATATCTGTGTGGACTTCTTTTCTTTAGAGGCTTTTTTATTCTTGCACGCTGGAGAGGACTGCAATCACAAAAGTTTGAACTGGTGCCTGGTGGATATGTATCTGTATCTTCTAACAATTCTCTTACATGGCTACCTGACAGATCAGGACCTTTTTAATTCGGGATGGCCTCTCCACCCTTTTCAAAGAAGATGGCCCATCTAATTATCAAGTTTATTACCTGAGGTATGTCATGCATTCAAATCTCAAATTTTCGTTCTTCACCTTTCCACAGTTCCTTCTGCAGTTGGCTGAAACAGATGAGCATTGCGGTTACTAGTCTTGATTTAGTTTTATTCTGCCCATAATTTTTGTAACGCCAGAAACATAGCTAATGCATCCTCCAGACATCTACTTAGTTGATATGCATATTAGTAGGAAATGTTAATACCTGTAAGCGAGGCCGCTACCATGTTGGGGTCCCCTTCTATGCTATTCAAGATTTTTTTCTTCATCAAATGATGATTTGATGCTTGAAGGTTTCAGCCATGTGAAATATTTCAGCTGAGTTGTCGATTGTGACTACATTAAGTTTTGGTTGGTGCTGTTGTATTGAATACAAACAGTGTTACCTCTGATATCAATGGTCCTGAATGTGTTAATAGGCAAATGAAGAATTGGGGAACATCAGCACGTAAACAGAAAGAGCTTTGCAAACTGTTGGATCAATGGTATATTACTAACTTCTTTCTCTTCATAGGAGGAATTGTTTTAAGTGTTGTGTTACCAAACTACAGATGTTAATTTTATTTTTTATTTGGTTTGCTAAAACAGGGCTGTCCACGTTACAGGAAAGTGTGGCAATAAGCCACTCTCGTCCTCAGCGTATCTTGATGAGGCAGAGCCTTTCCTTGAACAATATGCTAACCAGGATCTGGTAGGGGCGGCTGGGGGGGGGGGGGGGGGGGGGGGGGGGGGGGGGGGGGGGGGGGGGGGGGGGGGGGGGGGGGGGGGGGGGGGGGGGGGGGGGGGGGGGGGGGGGGGGGGGGGGGGGGGGGGGGGGGGGGGGGGGGGGGGGGGGGGGGGGGGGGGGGGGGGGGGGGGGGGGGGGGGGGGGGGGGGGGGGGGGGGGGGGGGGGGGGGGGGGGGGGGGGGGGGGGGGGGGGGGGGGGGGGGGGGGGGGGGGGGGGGGGGGGGGGGGGGGGGGGGGGGGGGGGGGGGGGGGGGGGGGGGGGGGGGGGGGGGGGGGGGGGGGGGGGGGGGGGGGGGGGGGGGGGGGGGGGGGGGGGGGGGGGGGGGGGGGGGGGGGGGGGGGGGGGGGGGGGGGGGGGGGGGGGGGGGGGGGGGGGGGGGGGGGGGGGGGGGGGGGGGGGGGGGGGGGGGGGGGGGGGGGGGGGGGGGGGGGGGTACTGTTCATGTAACCCTAATGTGGTGATATATATATGTGTGTGGGGGTCCTGTGAACCCTAACACGATCCAGACCAAACCCATTTCCCCTCGTGTTCCAACATGGTATAAGAGCTAGGTTGTAGCCGCTCCCCTCGCCGTCTCCGGAGGTGGCTGTGGGCAAAGCCCATGGCTGCTAGGGAAGGGGACGGCGGGGATGTGTTGGCAGGGAGCGGATCCTGGTGCGAAGCGGGAGGCTGGCCGCGAGGTGGTGGTGAAGTGAGGCGGCGGGGTGCGACGAGGCGCGGGCGAGGCTGCGCGGGAGTGGCTGCGTGCGTCCTGCGCGTGCGCGCGCAGTGCGTGGGGCTGCAGGCGGCTCGGGGCCGCGCGGATCTGGGGCGCGCGGGTGGCAAGGCGCGGGCGCGCGCGGACGGCCGCGGTGACCGCGGCGGGCGCGTGCGGGACGGCCAGCGCGGGCTGGTCCGGATCCGGCGAGGATCCGACGAGGTGCAGTGGTGCCGGCGCGCGCGCCGTTGCGCGGGAGGAGGTCGGCGCGGCTGTGCGTCGCGGCTGCCAGGCGGGGCTCATCCCGCGGCGGGCGCGCGGGAGGATGGGCGCCGATGCGCGCGAGCGGACTGCTCACTCGGCGGGCCTGCGCGAGCTGCGGATGCAGGCGGCCACGGGCGGCTGCGCGGAGGTCGCGGCGCGGCGTGAGGTGTGCACGGCTGCGTGCACGCGGGTGGCGCGGGGTGCTGCATCAGCTTCGGGGCCTGGCAGGTGGATCCGGCCGTGCTGGGCGCCCGGGCAGGTGAGCGTGTGGCCGTCCCGGCGCCGGTGACATGCGGATGTGGCCGTCGGGCAGCTGCGGAGCTGCTCTGGAGGGAAGCTGCGGCGGCAGTGGATCTGACGCGGATGTGGTCAACGGAAGCTGCGGGTGCTGTGCTGATTTGGTGGAGAAAGAAGGGGATCTGAGGCTGAGTGCTATTGCTGCTAGTGCTTGCTGTTGGTGGTGAGCAGAGGAGATGCGGTGGTGCTGTTGCGTGTGTTGGTTCTGGAGCTGCTGCAGGAAGTTAAGAGGAGAAGGGCAGCTGCTTGCTGTGCGTGGCAGCAGAGGAAGGAGAAAGAAGAGGAGAAGCTGTTGTGCTTGCTGTTGCGTGTGTGCAGAGGAGTGCTTGCTGCTGCTCTGCTGATTGGAGAGAAGGAGGTGGTTGCTGAGACTGCTGATGTAGTTGCTGGAGCTGCTGCTGTGCATCTGTGGTAGCTGCTGGTGCCTGTGCTGCTGTGTCAGCTGGTTGGAGAAGAGGAGGAAGAAGGAAGAGGAGTTGGTCGCAGCTGCTGAGAAGGATGAGAGGATGAGGAAGGTTGTGGTTGTTGCTGCTCCGTGCTTGCTGCAAGGAGCAGAGGGGGAGAGATGGCTTGGTTCGCTGCAAGGACCAAGGAGAGAGATGCTGCTACTGATGGCAGCCAGGTGGAGGACCAAGGAGAGAGATGCTGCTACTGATGGCAGCCAGGTGGATTTTGTTTTAGGGGGAGAGAGGGAGATGTGGTGATGAAGATGATGAGGCTGCGGCAGTGTGGTTGGTGATGATTGAGGAAGTGTCCGGGGGAGAGGCCGTCGTGCCTGCGGTAAGAGTGGTTGTGGCCTGACCAAGGGAGAGGCCGTCGTGCCTGAGGTAAAGATGGCTGGGGCAGGAGTTGCCCGGAGAGGCCGTCGTGCCTGTGGAGAAGACGGAAGAGGTCAGTGGCCGAAGAGGCCGTCGTGCCTGTGGAGAAGACGGGCTGAGGACATTGAGGCGAGTATGGATGGTTCTACGGAACCTGTGTGGTGAGGCAGCCGGGGTTGTTGAGGAGGTGCATGGTGCTCGGTTGACCATCACAAGTTGGAGGTGATGAGAAGATGATGGAGAGGGCAGTGGCTCTCATGTATCGTAGTTGGTTAAGTTTTCGGTTCATTAGTGTGTTGTAGTTCGAGTTGTGTAGTTGTTGCAAGATGGTCATGGGTGTTTACCCATGATCATCTTGAGGGGGAGTGTTGGTACATATGGGAGGCCCATGTGGGCCCAGGCCCAGTACTGTTCATGTAACCCTAATGTGGTGATATATATATGTGTGTGGGGGTCCTGTGAACCCTAACACGATCCAGACCAAACCCATTTCCCCTCGTGTTCCAACAACAAAATAAAAGAAGATAACTTGTCTAACACTTTTTTGGTGGGCGTCGAACCTGACATTCAGCCAGAAACTGAGGTGCCACACCAGCTGGACTGGCTATATTTTTTTTTTCTTGAAAAACGCGAAGATTGCTTCTCGATGGGTCGAATAAATAGAAAGAAATATTTCGAAGCCTAAAAATGCTGGTTACGACGCAACACCAAGCTAGTGGACAGCCCAAGTACAGGGGAGACACTCTGTAGCTCCTGCGCGACCCCAGGCAATAGCTTCATCCTTGATTTGCTCAAGTAGGCGGTTGAGGCTTGGCTGCTCACAGTTAAAGGTGCAGCCGTTCCTGTGATTCCGCATCATCAAGGGATGAGCGCAATGGATGCCAGGCCCTTCCTCAGAGGCTTAGAAGTAGCTGCGGGCATAAAGCCACCAATGATTGGTAGAGTAAGCGAAGAAGTCTTCACCAGGCGCCTAAGGGCGGCAGGTTGCTCGCACCCTGGATAGGACCTCAAACCAGGTCTGCTGCACCTTGGGACAGTCAACCAGTAGGTGGGGCGTAGTTTCCAAGCAGAGGAAGCAAACAGGCGCATGTTGCTACCTTTGATTCTATCCACGCTGGTCAGTCCAGCATCCATCAAGACTGGCAAGCCATATGAAGAACTTGACTTACTTTGGCACCCCCCCAGTCTTGCAGATGAGTTTCCAAAGCGGAACTGGGCAAAAGTCCCGCGGTAGGGTCGCAACGGCACATCCCTGCCGGACCAGGGTTCGAATCATATTGGAGAGAATTTTTGGTATCTCACCTGGGTGGGCTCTCCCTTAAACAAAAATATCCTGGGTGCTCGTGCCCATGGATCTCATTTTTACCAACATAGGTCTAGAGACCATCGTTTTCAGGTAACTTTAGGCTTAATTAATTATATGTCCTAAATTTGTTGGTTCTGGATTTTTCTTACCCTGTGTGAGCATTCATAATATTTGTGAACCTATTAAGTGTATCTTGGCCTTCTCTCAATTCTCAAACATTAGCTTATCAAGCTTACAGCTTATAAAACTGATAAACTAGAGAATTAAGTCATGCAAGCAGCTTCTCAACGGATGGTTGCTTAAGCAATATTAACTGTGAGCCTCAGACCAACTGGCACCTTGGGTTGCTTGACTTGAACCTGTAAACCCCGTGAGCCTAAGCGTATACCAGGCAGATCAGGTTCTAAGATCATTGTCGATATACCGCAATTGTCTAGCTAGTAAATATCCTTTGTCAGTATTATGATTTTCTGATTGCCATTATGTTCTCTTGGTCCTCATTATATTGTTTTGCTCTCCGTCATGTTTATTCTTCTTTCAGGTATACCTGGTTGTGCAAAGTCTGCTCTATGTAAGAAAATATTGGAAATGCCTGGTGGCCTTGGTGATAATCGCCCTCTTCATTGTTTGACAGGAGATCTTATTGGAGGTACGGAACATTTGGCAGTATTCTTTGGTTGCTATGTTCATAGGACCAAAACATGGGTTCCGTGGAGGCGGTCCACTTGTTCTTAGATTTTCTGATGCAAATAGAATACAAATTTACATGTGCTTATGAGAATGATGAATACAAATTTGATTATTCTGGCAGCATGTAGCAATACTTCCCAACTTTGAATGTTTGATATATTCCTTGTTCAACAATAAGAACTGGTAAAATTTGTTTTTCCTGATGTAGCTTATTTTCGAGAATTATAATATTCCATTGTGCTAGTGACAAAAGACTTTCTGTCGCTAGTGTGCTTTCCACATTTGGTAATTATGTATTATGAATATTATCCGTAAGCGCATAGGTTATTTTTGGTACTCTGATTTGGTTGCAAGGCCCTAATTTGGAAGTCATCATTAGTGGACAACAGAACACATTTTTTATAATTACGGGGACAAACAAGCTTTCACTCACTCACTCACATGTTAGAGACACTGGACCATTAGGCTGTGTAACAGGTGAGGTAGGGGTTTCTTCCTGCTAAAAATGGGTCCGAAGTTTGCAGGGCCAAAATAGGACCACATTTCTACTCAATAGGAGGCTGCTGTACTGATAAATTATAGTCGATATCCTGCTGTAGATGCAGTTTCTTGAAAACTAAGGGAATATGATTTTATAGTACTTTTAGCAGTATATATTTATCGCATCAGTTCTATTGGTACTTTGGTAGAATACTGCATAAATATATACCTGTATACCTGTTGTTCAATTTTGTTTGCTATTTTAGGTGCTATATTTCAGCCAAACTGATTAATTGTAGAGTTACTCTTCTAGAGTGAGGCTGTTTTGACCTTTTTATAAACTGTTTGCCCTTGCAGGAAGATACTGGCAAAAGGTTGCTGCTAAGCGAAAAGAGGAACCATTTAGAATAACCCTCGCCGATAAAAACGCACCAAATGAGAAAGTGTGGCGGCAGGCAAGATTACTTTCAAATTAGATAAGAGTATTCCTATCAATGTTATTTCTTTCACATGCTACAGTTTAGAAAGAACAGAACTGATGGTCTATTTATTCTAGATTGAGGATATATGCCGGACCACAAAAGCAGCTGCTGCTCCTGTTATTCCTGATTCTGAAGGTAACGTATGCTTCATTATATTTTGCTCCATTTTTCTTTTGCCACTTTATGAAGAACTCAAGAGGAAAGCAATTATTTGGAGATTATTTACTAAGTCAATACAAAACCCCTTGCTTGGAGATTATTTAGATTCTAGAATGTTATTCCCATCTTCACTGCCTATCTCTATTTACGAAGTGCTTATATTCTTGGATAGGATCACTGAGTTGCTTTGTAATTTTTCTTCAAACTGCAGGCACCGATACAAATCCATTTTCTTTGGAAGCTCTTGCTGTTTTCATGTTTCGTGTGCTCCAACGGGTCAATCATGATGTACACAATATTTACGCTTTACACAAGCTTGTAGATAGTGAGTGCTGTATATATTTTAAATTGTCTAACATGTTATGACTACGCATAAAGGGACATCTGGACGAGGCATTATGGAATGCTGGTTATGTTTTGCTAAAGTTTTACAACCTGTATGAGGGCAAGGTATGTCCTTTCCTGATTAACTGTTTCTGATCCTGCTGGAATGTACCGTATTATCAATGTTACATTCAGGAAAAATGCACTTCCAGAGTCGAAGTGAATTCGAAAGCGATCTGTATGAGCGTTTCGGCTTCTTGGTTAAGATGCCTCTCCTGAAGCCAGATAGGTAAGAGATTTTCACATATTCTTGTACTGCTTCTACCATTGTTTTTTTTTATATATATATTGTCCCGTTTCTTATGCTCTTATACTTTTCCTCTTTTATAAACGTCCTGTTTGTTGGACAATACACTTTTGTATTTGTTTACTGCTTATCTAAAATATCTCGTTTGTTGAGCCAGGCCCTTCTATGTTCCTGTACTGTTTTTAGCAGTTTTCTTGTTATCACTGGGGGGAATATTTAGAAAGATAACTTGCTATGCACCCAGAAGGTTATAGCCTTTCATAATATACTAGCACAAATGCCCGTGCGCTGCAACGGGAGACAAAAAATGTGCGTCCCGGTTAGACGCGCCACCACTACCTTCCTTGCCCTCCGCTTCAGCCAGACCACCCGGTACACATTCGCCCGAACGAAGAGAGAAACAGTTCTACTTTTATTATTAGATAATAGTGGATAATTATGTCCAAACAGGTAATATAGCACAAATTCCCGTGCGTGCCACTGCTAAACAAACTTAGAGCCAAATACACAGATAACTTTTTATCTCTTATTTTGCCCAAAACAAATCCAAAAGGTGAATGGTAAAAGCAGAGATTAAAAGGCAACCTGTCTTTTTCTCATGTTGGAGCATCATATATTTATTTATCAAACTGAGCTAGGTCGTCCCGGCCGCCGGGAGGCGACTACATGCACGTTGGCTAGAATCCATCGGACCGTTCCTACCCTATTTCTTTATCGCTCTATGCAAGGCCGGCCAAGTCCAACTATTTTTTGGGCCGCTTAGCTGAAACCAATTGGACGGCCCAAGGGCAATCCTGCCCCAGCACACCCAGACGAGCAAACCCTCCCAAACCGCACCACATCTCCCCAGCTCGTCTCTCATCTTCCACGACGCGCAGCGAGCGCCACCGCCTGGCTATCTATCGCCGGCTGCCGCCTTCACCCCTGGCTTGCCGGACCCGTCTCCCTCACCCCTCACCCCGGTGCTCTCCTTCGCGCCAGCCCCACGCTCCGCCGCCATGTGGCCTGCTCGAGCGCCGCCTCTAGGAATCCGCCGGCGCGGCAACATACTGGCCACAAGGGCCACACCTCCGCCATCGGGACTGCTCTGCGCCTGATGCCTGCGCCCCTGGACCGCCCTTTCCAGCTCACCCCGACCCGGCGCCCCTCCCGAACTCCCCTGCAGCGCAGCGCAGCACGCTGGAGACCTCCGGCACCTGGCCCTCTCCGCTTGCGCCGTCCGGATCCGGCCAGCAGCCGCCGGCCTTGCGTACACCGCACCGAGCCTGTGACCGTTTCGAGGAGGTGTGGAGCCTGTGAGATGGGGATGAGGGAAAACACGGCAACCAGGACGGATAGGGGCAGAAAAAAGACTTACCGGTGGCATTGGTGGGTAATTATGTGTTCCGTGGGAGGGCAAAAGGGTCCAAAAAAGTATTGGTTGACGGAAGCGTTCCTCCTTCTATTATTAGGTACAGATGTACCAGAGAAACATGTCGTGATGAGACCGCGTTGTGGAAAAATTTGTTGGTAAAAAACATGTATCTACTGAACTCTTACTTGGCTTTTGTTCCAGATCTCCATTGCCTGGTGATGTTAAAAGTATCTTAGATGAGGGGCTTAGCTTATTCATTCATGGAAGGTATGTAACTGTTACCTGGGGGGGGGGGGGGGGGGGGGGGGGGGGGGGGGGGGGGGGGGGGGGGGGGGGGGGGGGGGGGGGGGGGGGGGGGGGGGGGGGGGGGGGGGGGGGGGGGGGGGGGGGGGGGGGGGGGGGGGGGGGGGGGGGGGGGGGGGGGGGGGGGGGGGGGGGGGGGGGGGGGGGGGGGGGGGGGGGGGGGGGGGGGGGGGGGGGGGGGGGGGGGGGGTAAATCCATTCAGGTAAACATATCACATCTATTATTTGTTGAAAATATGTATTCTTTTCAGGAAACTATTGGTTGATTGAGAAAATTTAACGTGTGGACAATTAGAACAATAAAGTACCAAATTTACATAGTAAAAGATGAAGCACCTCGCCCTACTAGCGGCACTGGCCACATCTCCTTTTTTTCGTCATGAATAGTGCGCGAGCGAAGGCTCGAGCGAAGCGATAAGCGAGCGGGCGAAGCGATAGCGAGCGAGAGAGAAAAAACCGCTGGCTCCGTGCAACGACTCGAGAGAGAAGGCGGGCAGCGAAAGAAAAAGGGAAGCGAGCCCGTGCCTTCTCCAAACCCTAGCCGCCGCCTCCTCCTCCTCCCACTAGCCGCCGCCGCCTCCTCCTCCCACCTCGGTCGCCCTGCGTGGCCGCGCCCTTCGTCCTCTCTCTTGCCGCCGCCTCCTCTCATCCCCCGATTCTCCCGTCGCCGTCACCCTCCCCTTCCTCCATCCCCGTCCCTGTAGCAATCCCCTCCTTTTCCATGTGGCGCCGGCCTCCTCCTCTGTCGCTCTCCTCGTTGGCCCTCACTCCAGGTCGCCGAGGAGGGCCTGCAGCCGGGTCTGCATAGTTGAGGGTGAGGAGGGCTGAGGTGGGAGGGGGAGGAGATGGTCATGGCTCTGCCCTGGAGTTGAGCGTGAGGAGGGCTGAGGTGGGAGGGGGAGGAGATGGTCATGGATCTGCCCGGGAAGGTGAGAGGACGGAGGCAGAGGCAGAGGGGCGGCTCATTCGGTCGTGCAGCAGACGGCGGCCTCAGTGGGCGGGTGACGGCAGCCCTGGTTCCTCCTTGCTGTCGCAAAACAGGAGACAATTCGTGCGGTCATGCAGCGGATGGACGCCTCAGTGGGTGGGTGACGGCGGCTGCAGCTGGTGCACGATGACGACTTCCAGCGAGTATCCTTCTCTCTGTACCAGATTTGATTCTTTATGTTTTGGGTTTGCATATGCTGGCGATTGCCTTCTCTATTTGTGCTCAATTGGCGTACATATGTGTTCTGGTAGAAGTATAGCTTGGTTAGGGGCAGTCTATTTTAACTCAGACATTCCTAAACTGAACTGGACAAATCCATTTGAATTCTTTCGTTTCTGAATTTATGCTTCTATAATGTCATACCTTCAGTTTGGGTAGTGCAGTCTATTTTAACTCACACATTCCTAAACTGAACTGAACAAATCCATTTGAGTTCTTTCGTTCTGAATTTATGCTTCTATAATGTCATACCTTCAGTTTGGGTCAATAATGATTGGCTCACCAATCGATTAGGTTCAGAGCAATGTGTACTGGATCTTTGTTAGGCATCATCCTTTATATGCATCCAACTATAGCCTATGTCTGGCTTTCTGTTTATCTTTTCATGGTCAGGGAATTGTAATGCTCAGCGGATTTGTCAAGGCCACGGCCGCTACATGGCGTGACACCCGCAAAGCACCGCTTGCTTCCGTGCTGATGCGGGCAGCCAGCCCACCCGCAAAGCACGGCTTGTTGTCGAGAGACATGAAGAAAGTCTGATAGTGGAGGCCGCATTTGAGTTGATTTCTACCTCCAAAGCATCATTCTTGGCACACTCTTTGATAAGTAAACAGTCTGCTCAACATCTAAAATTGTTCATGAATTGAGATTTTTATAACCATAAGATTCCTTTTCCTTAATTTGAAATATTTCTATTAATAGGGTTTGCGTCAAGGCTTTGCTGGTGGAAGAAGAAACCAAGGTTCTACAGATCATATCTATGTATTTCAAGCTAACTAAAGAGTTTCGGATTCGGAGAAGGGTTCAAGCCATTTGCTAAAAATTTGCAGGCAACATCAACAGGTAACTTGCAAATTATTGTATTTTGGTTAGACCTAATATTTATTCCAGAGGTGCCAAGTTGCTGGTGACCACATTGATCTATTTCAAATAGTAGCCTTGTGCAGGATTTTCTCTTCGGTGATTTGTTCACATCAAAGATTTATTTCCTTCATGGTTGTCATGTAGTGGAGTAGTTCCTCTGTTTTCCATGTAGTAGACCCCAGTTGGCTGAACATGTTTGGATCTTGGTTTCTGTCTGCAGTACTTGTAGCACACAACAAGCAATTTAGTTTGGTACCTTTGAGTTTTGCTGGCGATGGACGATTTCTTTTGGAGGATTTGGTTTAGTAGGCTATTACACATGTTGGAATGAATTAACAAGTACACAACCGAAAATCTGAAGCTCCTGCCCAATTAGGTTGAGTTAAATGTCATGAAAAAGGCAAATATGTAATCATTTGTGTTGGTTCAGATTATTCAGAGTGGGTTACTGCTAAATCAGAGAACGGGCTATCGTTATGTACTTCTGTAGATGGAAATCCATTTGCCTATCGTTATGTTAGTGCTAAATCAGAAGAAGGTAGCCATTGATAACATATGCAAATCAAGATGTGTTCTCTCACAAACATTAGAGAGTTTCTCGCAGTTTACATGGGCACAGTGAGTCGTTGCCTTATAATACCTATTTATCTTTCTAAGCTGCAATGCTAAGACCATTATATCCATCCCAGTTCCTGTACTATAATTTAAGAAAGTTGTTTTCCAAAGCAGAGTTATAGTACAAACTAACTGTAAAAAGAAAGAGAAAAGACCATGGGATACTTGGTCTGCAATATGACAGGTAACATGTTGATTGATGACAAAACATACATTTTATACTAACTCTTTATTCTACAATGATTTAGTGAAAAATCTTATTTATTCCCTTTTCCATAGTGGTTTCTTATTATACATGGTGTTTTTTATGCATGAACATGAACATGAACTACAACATCAGCTTGCTTATTTACACAGGAATCATACCCTGTTTGTGAATTGCATTTTTCTACTGGACCTGTCGTTTCTCCCTTAAACATTTCTCATATTGACCAATGTATTTGCGAACTGAGTTATCATTTCTCCCTTAAACATTTATCCTGTTCGTCTTAAACATTTCTCCCTTAAACTTATTTTCTGTTTTTTATTTGTTCAGGGGTACGTGCAGCTACAACTCCCATAGGTAAAAACTCTCACAAACTACGCACCTTGGCAGACAATGCATTCTTCCAGTCTTTACCGGAAGCCTGGTTTAGCAACTTCATAGTTGCTTGCACTGATTTTGGTGCCACGGCTTTATCTTACATACCTTCGCTGGATGTTGCATCACCGGAACACAATTCTTCTTCACTCTTTTATTTTTTAAAGAACGGCGCAGATTAGTTGGCCATAAGATTTACCAAGTAGCAAGTCTTTTATTTGGAGAAGGGGTAGAGCAGTTTGTAGGTTGCACATTCTGAGCATTCATGTTGTAGGTTCCGATGTGTGATCATTGAGGTGGGGTAGAAAATATAATTAGCAGTCTGTATCCTAATCAGGGGAACATCCCCTTGCTAATTTTGGGTTCTGGGTTCTGTTTACTGAATTAGAAAAATAGTGGGCCTGGTAAAACACCACACTTTGCCATGGGAGTCAATAGGTACTTGATAAACAAAATATGCATCACTCTATTTAATGGCCTAAAGACACTGACATGTTTGAAGGGAATTTTCATCTGTATGTATCAGCTGTGGCCTATTCCAAGATAAGAGTAACTATGCATAAGTTGCACAATCATGTGTCTTGTGCTTTGTGTTTGAATCGCATAAAATCCAGAGCTGGCTGACAAAACAGTTCTGATTACTATGGCTTATAAAGTCTAGAGCTATCTTATAAAGCTGTTTGAAAACAGCTTTGGCCCTTTACACGTGGGAGTAATAGGGCAATTTGCATTCCTATTTTTTCATTTCTCTGTATATATACACAGTTTTTAGATTTTATTCCTGAATCTTATGTTTTCCTGTTTCAGAATTAAGTGTGTACGAAGAAAGCAGCGTAGGTGATGTTAATTCCTAGAGCCTAATGTGTTCTTTTGTTTCCTGGTGATTACTTCGAATGGCTCGCCGTCTGTTGTAGTGTTGTGCTCACATCGCCGCCATTCTTGCGCCGATGCTGCTGGCATGGAGGGCTGCTTTGGTTGGTTGGTTGGTCTGTCTCTGCCAACGAATCCGTGTGGGGTTTGCGGTAGGCAGCTTCGGGTCCCGTTTTATGCTGACGCATTTCTGGTTGGGTTTGCAGGTTGCGCGTGGGTGCCTGAGGAGGAGGAGGAGGTTGCCGACGAACTGGAGGATGAGTTCAACTGGAGGGACATGGATGACTGATCATGCGCAGCCGAGTCCGTGATGCACGCCCACATGACCTACAACTGTGGTGCCGACCTTGATGGCGTGCCGCATCATTTCCGGCCCAACCCCAATGTTTCCCTCGTCACCCACCGCCAGATGGTAAGTACCTGCAAATCTCACACTGCCACCAGGGTGCTCTGTGTCCACCTATTTGCATTGCTGAATGCTCAATTGCTTGTTGTGGTGCGCTCTATAGGTCAAAGACATCCCGACGGAGTAGCACGTGCTGGTACCTTCTTTCATTGGCGGCGGGAGAAAGAGGATCTACTCGCTCCCTTATGCTGATCCGAGCCTTCCTTGTGAGTTGGCTCCAATGTTTCTTTCTTTTATATGTGTGGGTGTACATAGCTGAGATGAGGAAATAAGTTAAGATCTCACTGAGGTGGAGATCTCTCGATTAATATGCATTGTTATGAATAAAATGTCAGATGTTGTAGTAAGCCCGTGTGTGATTTAGCATAGAATTATGCTTTCAAGGTTGTACTAATAGATGACCTTGGCCTTTCTCTAATTTTTCCCGAGCATGGATTGCACTTTAGCATTTAAGTGTTTCGGATGATCATAACCTGTTTCTATGGATTGCCATTTTTCTCCAACAAGAACACTAAAGCTTCAACTTTAGTTAACATTTCAAGCTTTGTGATGTTTTCATTCTACCTATAATAATTGAAATAAGATCTATACATAAATATTTATTTTCTTATGCTTCAAGGATTTATGATCGGTTTCCAATATTCTTATTTATATGGTTTGAAAGCTTGGTTTGCTCTCGCCCTTTGCGCCATTGGCGCAACGGGTCATCTAGTAGTCAGTAACTATGTTTTAAAGGCGTCCCTAAGGCGACGCCTAGGCGTCGAGGCGCCCCCCCCAGCGCTTTGCAAATATGCCCGCTTTAGGCGCCTGGGCGTCTAAAGCGGGCGCCTAGGCGTCGCCTAGTCGTCGAGGCGCCCCCACTGCTTGAGGCGTCGCCTTAAAAACATAGGTCAGTAAAGATAGGTGGTTGTGGTTTTGCACTACCCCATGTCGTTTTGTCACAAACTAATAATAAAAGAGAAATTTCTAAGCTTAGCTCAAGACAAAGAAGTTTGTGGTAGATCAGCCTTCCAAACTCACTTTACCCTGTTGCCACTGTTTATAACTTTATGAACTGGCGTGCTATGTTTATTTAAGCCAAAGTAGGCAATGTAGTACAGAAGGCTTACAAGAGAAGACACACAAACCCTTAACTTAGTGTGAAATGGGGGGGGGGGGGGGGGGGGGGGGGGGGGGGGGGGGGGGGGGGGGGGGGGGGGGGGGGGGGGGGGGGGGGGGGGGGGGGGGGGGGGGGGGGGGGGGGGGGGGGGGGGGGGGGGGGGGGGGGGGGGGGGGGGGGGGGGGGGGGGGGGGGGGGGGGGGGGGGGGGGGGGGGGGGGGGGGGGGGGGGGGGGGGGGGGGGGGGGGGGGGGGGGGGGGGGGGGGGGGGGGGGGGGGGGGGGGGGGGGGGGGGGGGGGGGGGGGGGGGGGGGGGGGGGGGGGGGGGGGGGGGGGGGGGGGGGGGGGGGGGGGGGGGGGGGGGGGGGGGGGGGGGGGGGGGGGGGGGGGGGGGGGGGGGGGGGGGGGGGGGGGGGGGGGGGGGGGGGGGGGGGGGGGGGGGGGGGGGGGGGGGGGGGGGGGGGGGGGGGGGGGGGGGGGGGGGGGGGGGGGGGGGGGGGGGGGGGGGGGGGGGGGGGGGGGGGGGGGGGGGGGGGGGGGGGGGGGGGGGGGGGGGGGGGGGGGGGGGGGGGGGGGGGGGGGGGGGGGGGGGGGGGGGGGGGGGGGGGGGGGGGGGGGGGGGGGGGGGGGGGGGGGGGGGGGGGGGGGGGGGGGGGGGGGGGGGGGGGGGGGGGGGGGGGGGGGGGGGGGGGGGGGGGGGGGGGGGGGGGGGGGGGGGGGGGGGGGGGGGGGGGGGGGGGGGGGGGGGGGGGGGGGGGGGGGGGGGGGGGGGGGGGGGGGGGGGGGGGGGGGGGGGGGGGGGGGGGGGGGGGGGGGGGGGGGGGGGGGGGGGGGGGGGGGGGGGGGGGGGGGGGGGGGGGGGGGGGGGGGGGGGGGGGGGGGGGGGGGGGGGGGGGGGGGGGGGGGGGGGGGGGGGGGGGGGGGGGGGGGGGGGGGGGGGGGGGGGGGGGGGGGGGGGGGGGGGGGGGGGGGGGGGGGGGGGGGGGGGGGGGGGGGGGGGGGGGGGGGGGGGGGGGGGGGGGGGGGGGGGGGGGGGGGGGGGGGGGGGGGGGGGGGGGGGGGGGGGGGGGGGGGGGGGGGGGGGGGGGGGGGGGGGGGGGGGTTCACACGAAGCCAGAAGTACAGCGGTGTAATGGTGGAGCGAGGAACATGATTATTCTTTTTGAAGACTATCCACACATTACCGTACCAGTTTGTAAAATTAGTGCCATTTAGCTTGTCTTTCTAGGATTGACCTCAAAGCAACTGGAGTGTAGCGTTAGATGCCACTGATCTACAACCGAAAATACACAAAAAACTGTATATTTTTCATAAATTAGCGAGCATATTTAGTACTCCCTCCGTCCTATGGAACTTGTCTGAGGTTTGTCAAAATTTTGATGTATCTAGATGCTATTTAGTGTCTAGATAGATCCGAATCTATCTAGACAAATTTCAGACAATTTTTCGTACTTAAATACTTGTGCTCCAAGTAGAATCAACACCCCTCACAACCGTTGGTCGTTGCATCTCATGCCCCGGCTTTGGATTTAATTTGTCCCGAGCCTCTCGCAACCGTTGTGATAGTCCCGTCTAGCTTATCTACTTGTAGTAGGAAAGAATTGACAGCACCTCTAATTTTATGAGCCTACTATCAAGAATATCCCACTAGCCCATGTTATGTTCGACGCGTTGAATAACAGGCTCATTTTGAAGTTATAGATGCAAGTTAAACTAGACTCAACAGCAAGCTGTGTTATGCAAGCATGAAGCTGATCACCCGATCGATCAATTCAACATGCACATGCATGGAGCTAGCAATTACTCCTACATGGATCCATCTAATATGAATGCATGGGTCCGTGTCCACGATCAGGCAGCTACGTACCATGCGCAAGCGCCTAAGCAGCACCAAATGAAGGCAACTATAATTAACTTAATTAATTAGTGTATTTTGCAGGTAGACACGTGCAAGTTATTAAAATACCAAGGTGTACAGTCCGGCCGATTCACAGCTGCAGCATGTACGCGCGTACGGCCGGCCGCTCTGCTCGATCGATTGGCCTCAGCTAAACCTATATTTGGGCTAGCTGATATCAAATAGAGATGCAGAAGTGGGACCGCTACGTACCGGAGGGACACTCGAATGGCCGCGGTTCTCTTCTCCCGGAGATTCAGCGTGTGCGGATGATAAGATAAGGAACCCGATATCAATCCTTGCTAATAAGCATATAAAAATCAATCCAAGTTGCCCTGGGTGCGACTTAGGGCCGGACAACATCAAACATTTGTTGTTTCAATGCAAGCTAGCTATGGATGTGTGGAAAATGCTAGGCGTGGATGATATCATCAAAAAGGCCATCGGGGTGGACCGGGCTGGAGAAGTGATACTTGAACACTTGTTGTGTTTGAAGGATCATGAAGTTCATATCCTGGGCCTTCCTAAATTGAGAGAAACAGTAGCCACTGCAGCATGGTACCTGTGGTATGAACGGCGGAAATTAACTCATGGAGAGGCCACCCAAACAGCAGCTCAAATCAGTTTGGCCGTGAGAGGACTAGCGGCGAACTACATTATCTCGTGTACACCCAAAGCTAAACAGAAGGTAGGCGGGTGGAGTAGACCAAGGTACGGATATGCTAAACTGAATGTGGACGCTGGATTTGATATGGATACACTTGAAGGATCGGTGGGAGCAGTCCTTCGTGATCACAACAGCATGTTCATTGCTGCTGCAAATGAAAAAATAGACACATGCCTTGATTCATTTACAGAAGAATCTATTGCAGTAAGATTTGGAATGAATCTAGCCCGTACTGCTGGATGTAGCAAGATTGAAATCAACTCCGACAGTGTAGAGGTGGTTGAAGCTTTAAAAGAGGGCAATTCTTCTTCAGTTGCTTGTGCTATATTCGATGATTGTTATTTCATGTCATTAGATTTCAATCATGTCATTTATGAACATTGTAATAGAGAGAGCAATCAAGTAGCTCACGAATTGGCTAGGTTAGCTAAGTTTTCTCCTCCTGGTTGTTGGAAGGATACTGCCCCTAGTGCGGTTATTCCCTTTCTTGTAAGCGATGCCACTATTTTGATCAATGAATAAAGGAGGAGATATTTGTCAAAAAAAAAAGGAACCCGATATTCACCACACGTGTGGCACAATGGACACCCGACCACACGACTCGTCCGGTCGTATCCAGGAGCCAGCCTACACGACTCTGTGTGGGCGAACATTAAAATTGCCCACACGTGTGGCAGGAGGATCGCCCCTGCGTCCCGCACGAAACTAGCCAGGCTGAACGACGCTAGCCAGGCTGGGCCTTATGGCCCAAAACAAATCCCTCTTTACAAAAAACAAACAAACATAAAATTGCCCAAAAATCTGTGTTAAAAAATAGAAAATTAACAAAAAGACCATATGCAATAACTATTTTGCCATGTAGTGTACAAAAAGCGTAAAAATGATCCAAAAAATACCGTGTGTGATAAATAACACCAAAATGATCAAAAAAATTGCCATGTCAAAATGCATATTCTAAAAAATGCCGTGTGTGAAAAGTAACACAAAAATGATAAAAAATATTGCCATGTTATATTTATCAAATTTGTCATACCTTTATGAGATAAGAAATTTGGCATGAATGTGAAATAATACAAAAAATTGATTGAAATTTGCCATGGAAAAATGCATGTCGAATTTTGCCATGGAATTTTTACACAAAATTGTCATCTATTGCGTAAATAAAATTTGCCGTGTATGTGCACGGAAAAACAAAAACAATATTTTTCAAAAATGCCATGGCAAGTGCATATTCAAAAATGTCGTGCTACTTTTATCAATTTTGCCATGCTTTATGAAAAATAAAATGTGAAGAATGTGAAGTACTACAAAAAAGTTGATCAAAAATTGCCATGGCAAACAATGCATGTTCAATTTTGCCATGGTATTTTTGACCAAAAAAATTGCCATATACGTGAATAATAACACACAAACAAATGATTTCAAAATTGCCATGGCAAAAATGTATATTCAAATTTGCCATGCTATTTTTATAAAAAATGCCATCTTTTGGGTAATAAAATTGCCATGTATGTGAATAATAACACAAAAACAAATGATTCAAAAATTGCCATGGCAAATGCATATTCAAATTTACCATGCTATTTTTTATAAAAATTGCCATCTTTTGACCAAAAAAATTGCCATGTATGTGAATAATAACACAAAAAAATGATTCAAAATTTGCCATGGCAAATGCATATTCAAATTTGCCATGCTATTTTTATAAAAATTGCCATTTTTGACCAAAAAAATTGCCATGTATGTGAATAATAACACAAAAAAAAAAATGATTCAAAATTGCCATGGCAAATGCATATTCAAATTAGCCATGCTATTTTAATTGATAATGCCATCTTTTGGGTAATAAAATTGCCATGTATGTGAAAATTATTTTGGTAACATGGCAAAAATTTGTGTTGATGACATGGCAAAAGTTGTAAGATTTTAAAAATTAACATATATATATAATCTAACAGAATTTAGGATTACAAATTACCATGGCAAAAAATGTATATTATAGAAAGTGCCATGGCAAAATGTATATTATAAAAATTGCCATGGCATTTTAACTTTAAGAACATGTTATTTTTTGCCACGACTTTGTAATGGCATTTTGAGAACATTTGGCATGGCAAATGTTGTAAGATTTTGCCATGGCAAAAAATTGTTTTGGTAACATGCCAAAAGTGGTGAGATTTTGCCATGCCGTTTTTGTAGTGGTGACATGACGAACGTTTTAAAGATTTTTTGCCGTGACTACATTTGCCATGGTATGAAGTATGAATTTGCCATGCCCCGTAAACTACAATTACCATGTATCGTAAACTACAATTGCCATTCCCCGTAACAAAAATAAAATTGCCATGTTATGAAGGATGTCTTTGCCATGGTTAATAGCGTAAATTTGCCATGGCAAAACAAAAATTTGATAGATCAAACTTGTTGTGTTCTCAAACTCATGTATAATTGCCATGGCAACATTCTTCGAATAAACATGTCAAAGGACACAACGAATCATAGCAAAACACATGTTATTAGTTGTCATGGCAAAAAAATCACATCTATAAATATACCAATTTTAGTTTGCCATGGCAAGTTTGCCATGTTTTTGAACATCTTAAGTAGTCATGTTTTTGAACAACTTAAGTTGCCATGGCAAGTTTGCCATATTTTTGAACATCTATAACTTTGCCGTGTTTTTGAACATCTTAAGTTGCCATCACTACAAAGTTTACACTACGAGAGTTGCCATCATGGCACCATATCCAAAAAAAAAGTATGGCGAAAAAAATCTTTCTCTAGACACATGGAAATTTTTGAAAAATGGAGAAAACATCTTAAGTTGAGAAAATTTAAAATAGATATGGCAACATTCTTCGGATAGATACGAAAATTACACAAACACATCTATAAAGTTACTGATTTTAGTTGCCATGCAAGTTCAAAAACTATTGGTATCTAGGCAATGGCAATTGTATGAAAAACAACATAGCAAGTTACTGATTTTTTTGCCATGAACAGTCATGACATACAATCATGTTCCCCCCCTAAAACATGTCAAGTAGTAATCAGAAAAAGACATTTTTTTTTGCCATGGCAACACAACTTTCCTATAAACATATCAATAGTTTCTAAACTTGCCGCATTGTCAACTCTAAAAAATGGCCAAATTGTTGTGGAGACACATTGTCAACTTGCCAGCACTGCATATTGCCCCATGGCAACTATAGATTATCCCTACCATTTATAAACCAGAGCAAAAAGTACAGATGCAAAATTTACATTCAGTAACATTCGGGACAACAAAAAGCACAAATCACAAAAGTCTTTAGCAAAAATTGACGAGTGGGTTCCATCTATTGGTCATTTTTGCCATACCTATCATAAGGACAGTAACCACTCTTCAGCAAAATTCACGTACAGGAGAGCAAAAAGCATGTTCAGTTTACAAACATTCAGAAACTGAACATCTCACAAAAGCATGCCAAGTCTTTGTTTCATATCATTCAGAAATTGGGCAAGAAGCATAACTGAGCGACAGAACAAACCTTTGTGACGGATTAGATGTTTTGCGAGCCTCAATGGACACCACGGTGCACGTCTCCCGCGCGCTCCCGACGGAACAACACGAACAGCAGTCACCCTTGTCTCTCATGGCCGCGCGCCCACCAGTCACACTGGCTGCATGATCCTCGCCGGCTGCAAGCTCCTCACCGCACCACGGCCCCCACGAGCCCCGGGAGGGAGCCCCAGCACCCGCCGCGCCGCCACAACCTCCCCAACCCACTAGCCGTTGACCTCACCGTCGGCTACTGCTTCTGCCCCATCGGCCAGATCCAGGCATTCCGGTGCTCGCGCAGGGTATGGATGAACACACCTGGGACCGTGCCGTCGGCGACGAGCAGCACGATGAACACGGCGGTGTGGTCGCCATCGCCGCCATGGACCAGCACCTCGGCCTCCTCGGCTGCTCCAACTACGGCAGCCCCCGCGACCCGTCCACCGCCCATCCCGACGGATGCCGTCGCGCCGCACCGGACACCACCAATCCGCATGTCCAACCACCTCCCCGCCGCGGCGGTGTGTTCGCCATGGCCGCCATGGACCAGCGCCTCGGCCTCCTCGGCTGCTCCAACTATGGCAGCCCCGGCGACCCTTCAGAGGGGGAGAAGAGGAGCAGCACGGGACGGCTGGGAAGAAACCTGGCTGCTCGTTGGCGTTCGCCGGTCGCCGGAGGTGCGGTAGAGGCGGCGGTGTCGCTGGGGATCGAGCTGAGCTCGGGGACTGTGGGGAATGGGTGAGGGGAAGCAGAGAGTGCGGTGCTGAACGAGAAAGGGGAAGAGAAACGTTCGGGCGACTTCGCCCTTGGCCCGAACGAGCATCAGGGATGACGTGGCGATTTCTGTGCGTCAAGATTCGTGCAACGGTCATGAACGCGTCAGGTCGGGGTGCTTTCGTGCCATACGTGTGGCACTTATCATTTAGGTTTTCTTTTCATTTTCTTTTTTCTTTTTCTTTTCCTTTTTCTTTTCCGTTTTCTTTTCCTTTTCCTTTTTCACCTCCGAATGACTGAGGCGGCAGGGGATAATAATGTATATAACTCAGATCGATGCATGATATTAATTAGTGACTAGCAAATATGCCCGTGCGTTGCAACGGGAGAAACAAAACCTAGCATGCCCCTAGCGACTCATCCGTGTTGCCACTTCCCCTCTTCACCAATGGCTTTGATGGTAGTTGTGTTGTCCACCAATATATTTCACAGTGAACATGATCAATACCAAGGTGACGAGCTTGGTCACCACACTCTAGCATATCGCTTTCATAAGCTCCTCCCGAGTCGACATGAATTATGTGGATTTGTAACGATGGCATATGCCACCCATGTCTCATTACACTTCGTACACGCACCGTCTCATACACTACCTGGGGCACCATGTGTTCCAGATTACTGGGAATTAAATACTTTTGTTAGAGGATCTTTAGATAGGCTGCACCCATGTAGCCATATTGGACAGGAGAAATACAACATAGATAAAAAAAAATCATATGCACTTGCTTACTTGCCTCGATTAAGTCAGGGAGATGTACTTGGGATGGCTGCATGCAAAAAGAGGTCATGGAGAAGTTGAATCCAAGAGGTGGAGAGGCTAATGTTGCTTCGGAATTGGGCATGCATGAAGGTGCTGAGGATAGAAACATGGACAAGATAAAATCCAAGTGTTTAACCTTGATACGTATGTAAACCCAATATCAAGACCTGGAGGAGAGAGCTTTGAGGCTTAACTACGAAGACACATCGAGGGAATAAGGGCAGCGACGTACGATCTATCACCGGAGACGATCCATCTCTTGACGTTACTGGAGCAGATCGAATTGAGGAGGACGTGAGCACGACAGTGGACCCATTCATGAGAGATCAAGGAAGTCGAGGTGTTCGCATGCAGACGACTTGAGGCAACACCGTGGTCGATGGTGATCTCAATCTTGATCGAGAGGAAGACCATGGATGTCCAACATGTTTCCTCGGCCTCGGTGCAGCTCTTCCTTCATGCGAGATCTCACCAAGGTAGGAGAGTACGTGATGGCGTGGGCTTTGTTGTCGTGATCCTCGGCGCGGTTGTTCCTCCATGAAAGCCACAGCAGCCGTTGTCGTGCTTTTCCGACGCTCCCGCGAGTGGCTGACCAGGCCGCTCTAACCCGACGAATCACCCGTGAGATCGGACACAGCTTTTGCGTCTTCGTCCAGCAGCTCGTCTGCTGCTTCCTCGCCTCCCCTACCGCGGCGTCGTATTTATGGGAAGGATTAGCGAAGGTTCGACTCCGAGTCCTGATCCTGAGGGAGACGTACCGAAAACGATTGATTTCCCTTTTTTATGTGCTGAAAACGATTGGTTTCCTAGTTTTTTTTGAGGAATATTGGTTTCCTAGTATAGTGTATGACTTGACGGGAGCCTCGATGGAAGGTTGGATGGGCTTGGGCTGATCAATTCTTATCAAAGTTCACGTGGCCTAGATTAGATCGATCGCAGGGACATCGATCGATCGGAACGATCGCTAATGATTGACCCTAACGAATGACCGAATCAGACTCGTAAACACGATTGACCCACGATCGAACGAGGCGTCTCTTTTAGTACCACCTCATGTATATGTTTTAAATTCAAACTGAAAGCGTAAATTCACGGAAAGAAGCGTATTGTGACGGTGAACCCGACGGAGTCAATCCGTGCTTTATTATTAGGGAAAGATATATTGGTGCATAATATATATATTACATTTGACCGATAACGGTTAAGTGTGTATACAAAATAGGAACATATATATAAATGATGGTTTCTCAGCGTGTACGTTGTTGTTTCTGAGTGAGCTTCTTTCCTTTCTTGTTCGCTGTCGAATAATTGAGCCCCTCATTGTGACTTTTCTTTTTTCCATGGAGTACGATCTTTTTTAGGTAATGTAGTCTTGATTCTTCTTTTGACGTATGCTTCATCGTCATCCTCATCTTCCCTCATCGGGTTGCCATACTGGTCGCAGTCTTCCTCGTTGGCAACTCCATCCATTCCGACGATGTTCCTTTTGCCTCTCCTCACGACAACACAGTTGGGATTGCTCGGGTCAATTAAGAAGAAGCATTGTGTCACGTGCTTAGCATGTACCCATGGCTCATTTTTGGCGATGACGTTCACGGTAGTGCTCTTGGCGTCGGGTATAGACATGGTAGTGAAATATCGGTTTTCTCTTTTGACGTTCTTACCCCATCCGACACAGAACATCGTCGCACTGTGTAGTCCAGAGTAGTCAAGCTCCCAGATCTCTTTGACCCTTCCGTAGAATCTTTCAGTTGCGCCGTTGTCGTCGGTCATGCATTCTATCGTCATCCCTGAGTTCTGAAAATCACTGTTTATATCTTTGGCCTCCGTGTAGAACGTGTATCCGTTGATATCGTATGCCTGATAGGTCACGAGGTTGGCCGCGGGGCCATGTGCTAAGGCGTATATGAGCAATCCGTCCGTACAACCCTCTTCCGGGGGATTAGCAAGAACATCTCTTTGAACCAAGGCAAGAAAGTGGAGTTGTGCTCTCTAATAACTTCGGCGTCTTGCGAAGCCCCCGGTCACGGTACTTCTTTGCGATGGTTTCTTTGTGCAGTGTTGCGAAAGGATCTACCACGTCTAGGTGCTGTAGCAGTTTGCTCTGTCAAAGTCGTTGCGTCGACCCGAGTGGTCTACATGCAGTTCCCTCCAGCCGTTGGTGTGACCTTCTCCTCCAAGCCACCCAAGGTGCTTATTAACGGGCAAACCAACAACATGGTCTCTGTCGTATAGATAATTCTCACAGAAGGAGATGCACTCTTTGGTCAAATAGCCCTGGACGATGCTTCCATCCAGATGGGACATGTTACGAACGAATCCTTTGATGACCCCAGGGGGGGGGGGGGGGGGGGGGGGGGGGGGGGGGGGGGGGGGGGGGGGGGGGGGGGGGGGGGGGGGGGGGGGGGGGGGGGGGGGGGGGGGGGGGGGGGGGGGGGGGGGGGGGGGGGGGGGGGGGGGGGGGGGGGGGGGGGGGGGGGGGGGGGGGGGGGGGGGGGGGGGGGGGGGGGGGGGGGGGGGGGGGGGGGGGGGGGGGGGGGGGGGGGGGGGGGGGGGGGGGGGGGGGGGGGGGGGGGGGGGGGGGGGGGGGGGGGGGGGGGGGGGGGGGGGGGGGGGGGGGGGGGGGGGGGGGGGGGGGGGGGGGGGGGGGGGGGGGGGGGGGGGGGGGGGGGGGGGGGGGGGGGGGGGGGGGGGGGGGGGGGGGGGGGGGGGGGGGGGGGGGGGGGGGGGGGGGGGGGGGGGGGGGGGGGGGGGGGGGGGGGGGGGGGGGGGGGGGGGGGGGGGGGGGGGGGGGGGGGGGGGGGGGGGGGGGGGGGGGGGGGGGGGGGGGGGGGGGGGGGGGGGGGGGGGGGGGGGGGGGGGGGGGGGGGGGGGGGGGGGGGGGGGGGGGGGGGGGGGGGGGGGGGGGGGGGGGGGGGGGGGGGGGGGGGGGGGGGGGGGGGGGGGGGGGGGGGGGGGGGGGGGGGGGGGGGGGGGGGGGGGGGGGGGGGGGGGGGGGGGGGGGGGGGGGGGGGGGGGGGGGGGGGGGGGGGGGGGGGGGGGGGGGGGGGGGGGGGGGGGGGGGGGGGGGGGGGGGGGGGGGGGGGGGGGGGGGGGGGGGGGGGGGGGGGGGGGGGGGGGGGGGGGGGGGGGGGGGGGGGGGGGGGGGGGGGGGGGGGGGGGGGGGGGGGGGGGGGGGGGGGGGGGGGGGGGGGGGGGGGGGGGGGGGGGGGGGGGGGGGGGGGGGGGGGGGGGGGGGGGGGGGGGGGGGGGGGGGGGGGGGGGGGGGGGGGGGGGGGGGGGGGGGGGGGGGGGGGGGGGGGGGGGGGGGGGGGGGGGGGGGGGGGGGGGGGGGGGGGGGGGGGGGGGGGGGGGGGGGGGGGGGGGGGGGGGGGGGGGGGGGGGGGGGGGGGGGGGGGGGGGGGGGGGGGGGGGGGGGGGGGGGGGGGGGGGGGGGGGGGGGGGGGGGGGGGGGGGGGGGGGGGGGGGGGGGGGGGGGGGGGGGGGGGGGGGGGGGGGGGGGGGGGGGGGGGGGGGGGGGGGGGGGGGGGGGGGGGGGGGGGGGGGGGGGGGGGGGGGGGGGGGGGGGGGGGGGGGGGGGGGGGGGGGGGGGGGGGGGGGGGGGGGGGGGGGGGGGGGGGGGGGGGGGGGGGGGGGGGGGGGGGGGGGGGGGGGGGGGGGGGGGGGGGGGGGGGGGGGGGGGGGGGGGGGGGGGGGGGGGGGGGGGGGGGGGGGGGGGGGGGGGGGGGGGGGGGGGGGGGGGGGGGGGGGGGGGGGGGGGGGGGGGGGGGGGGGGGGGGGGGGGGGGGGGGGGGGGGGGGGGGGGGGGGGGGGGGGGGGGGGGGGGGGGGGGGGGGGGGGGGGGGGGGGGGGGGGGGGGGGGGGGGGGGGGGGGGGGGGGGGGGGGGGGGGGGGGGGGGGGGGGGGGGGGGGGGGGGGGGGGGGGGGGGGGGGGGGGGGGGGGGGGGGGGGGGGGGGGGGGGGGGGGGGGGGGGGGGGGGGGGGGGGGGGGGGGGGGGGGGGGGGGGGGGGGGGGGGGGGGGGGGGGGGGGGGGGGGGGGGGGGGGGGGGGGGGGGGGGGGGGGGGGGGGGGGGGGGGGGGGGGGGGGGGGGGGGGGGGGGGGGGGGGGGGGGGGGGGGGGGGGGGGGGGGGGGGGGGGGGGGGGGGGGGGGGGGGGGGGGGGGGGGGGGGGGGGGGGGGGGGGGGGGGGGGGGGGGGGGGGGGGGGGGGGGGGGGGGGGGGGGGGGGGGGGGGGGGGGGGGGGGGGGGGGGGGGGGGGGGGGGGGGGGGGGGGGGGGGGGGGGGGGGGGGGGGGGGGGGGGGGGGGGGGGGGGGGGGGGGGGGGGGGGGGGGGGGGGGGGGGGGGGGGGGGGGGGGGGGGGGGGGGGGGGGGGGGGGGGGGGGGGGGGGGGGGGGGGGGGGGGGGGGGGGGGGGGGGGGGGGGGGGGGGGGGGGGGGGGGGGGGGGGGGGGGGGGGGGGGGGGGGGGGGGGGGGGGGGGGGGGGGGGGGGGGGGGGGGGGGGGGGGGGGGGGGGGGGGGGGGGGGGGGGGGGGGGGGGGGGGGGGGGGGGGGGGGGGGGGGGGGGGGGGGGGGGGGGGGGGGGGGGGGGGGGGGGGGGGGGGGGGGGGGGGGGGGGGGGGGGGGGGGGGGGGGGGGGGGGGGGGGGGGGGGGGGGGGGGGGGGGGGGGGGGGGGGGGGGGGGGGGGGGGGGGGGGGGGGGGGGGGGGGGGGGGGGGGGGGGGGGGGGGGGGGGGGGGGGGGGGGGGGGGGGGGGGGGGGGGGGGGGGGGGGGGGGGGGGGGGGGGGGGGGGGGGGGGGGGGGGGGGGGGGGGGGGGGGGGGGGGGGGGGGGGGGGGGGGGGGGGGGGGGGGGGGGGGGGGGGGGGGGGGGGGGGGGGGGGGGGGGGGGGGGGGGGGGGGGGGGGGGGGGGGGGGGGGGGGGGGGGGGGGGGGGGGGGGGGGGGGGGGGGGGGGGGGGGGGGGGGGGGGGGGGGGGGGGGGGGGGGGGGGGGGGGGGGGGGGGGGGGGGGGGGGGGGGGGGGGGGGGGGGGGGGGGGGGGGGGGGGGGGGGGGGGGGGGGGGGGGGGGGGGGGGGGGGGGGGGGGGGGGGGGGGGGGGGGGGGGGGGGGGGGGGGGGGGGGGGGGGGGGGGGGGGGGGGGGGGGGGGGGGGGGGGGGGGGGGGGGGGGGGGGGGGGGGGGGGGGGGGGGGGGGGGGGGGGGGGGGGGGGGGGGGGGGGGGGGGGGGGGGGGGGGGGGGGGGGGGGGGGGGGGGGGGGGGGGGGGGGGGGGGGGGGGGGGGGGGGGGGGGGGGGGGGGGGGGGGGGGGGGGGGGGGGGGGGGGGGGGGGGGGGGGGGGGGGGGGGGGGGGGGGGGGGGGGGGGGGGGGGGGGGGGGGGGGGGGGGGGGGGGGGGGGGGGGGGGGGGGGGGGGGGGGGGGGGGGGGGGGGGGGGGGGGGGGGGGGGGGGGGGGGGGGGGGGGGGGGGGGGGGGGGGGGGGGGGGGGGGGGGGGGGGGGGGGGGGGGGGGGGGGGGGGGGGGGGGGGGGGGGGGGGGGGGGGGGGGGGGGGGGGGGGGGGGGGGGGGGGGGGGGGGGGGGGGGGGGGGGGGGGGGGGGGGGGGGGGGGGGGGGGGGGGGGGGGGGGGGGGGGGGGGGGGGGGGGGGGGGGGGGGGGGGGGGGGGGGGGGGGGGGGGGGGGGGGGGGGGGGGGGGGGGGGGGGGGGGGGGGGGGGGGGGGGGGGGGGGGGGGGGGGGGGGGGGGGGGGGGGGGGGGGGGGGGGGGGGGGGGGGGGGGGGGGGGGGGGGGGGGGGGGGGGGGGGGGGGGGGGGGGGGGGGGGGGGGGGGGGGGGGGGGGGGGGGGGGGGGGGGGGGGGGGGGGGGGGGGGGGGGGGGGGGGGGGGGGGGGGGGGGGGGGGGGGGGGGGGGGGGGGGGGGGGGGGGGGGGGGGGGGGGGGGGGGGGGGGGGGGGGGGGGGGGGGGGGGGGGGGGGGGGGGGGGGGGGGGGGGGGGGGGGGGGGGGGGGGGGGGGGGGGGGGGGGGGGGGGGGGGGGGGGGGGGGGGGGGGGGGGGGGGGGGGGGGGGGGGGGGGGGGGGGGGGGGGGGGGGGGGGGGGGGGGGGGGGGGGGGGGGGGGGGGGGGGGGGGGGGGGGGGGGGGGGGGGGGGGGGGGGGGGGGGGGGGGGGGGGGGGGGGGGCCGCCGCCGCCGCGGCTGCCCTAACGAAACCCTCACGTCGCGAGGTGGACGTGTATATCGGTCGGCCGTGCTTCTGCGCACTACTATGCCATCTTTAGCCCACCTGGAGCACTCGACAACCCGCTCGTGTGCGGCCGACCGAAAACTCGAGCGACGCGTCATCTAATTACTCAGTAAGGAGCATATATAGCACCTCCCGCATAACCAAAGCTACGAGCAGCTCTAGCCAGACCCTATCAAAATGGTTTAACTCGTGAACAAATGCATTTTTGAGGAGTTAAACTAGACCTAGCTGAATCCCTCTTTTGAGGTGTTAAGCATGGCCGGTGTGTTTTTCTAAACATCTTCCTTGGTCCTATTGGACACCGAGACAAGGTACACATTCATTGAAAAAGGACGCTGATAACCACCGTACGTGCGGTCTGGGAGCCGACGGACCGAACGACAATGTTCGGTGGAATCACTCCATCGATCGAACGAAAATCGTCCGGTAGAAGGACAACTTCAGGCCGAACGTCCAGCATGGACAAACTTACCGCTAACAGAAAACGACCCCGGCGATCTAAAAAGGCCTACCATCCCAGTTTGATGGGCCTCTTCCCAAACGTGAATAAAAATCACACAAAAAAAGTCTAAAAACACAACAAAAAAGTAAAATTGAAGAAGAAAAAGGAAAAGGAACTCCTTGACCTAAAAGAAAAGTGCTATGGATTTGCCATGAGACCTTAACAATGAATTTGCCATATGACCATAAATTAATTGCCATGTTATGAACAAAATAACCTATAGAAAAAGGAAAATGTTAAGAATGTGCCATGTGACAATAATAACCTGAAAGAAAAATGCTATGGATTTGCCATGAGACCTTAAAAATGAATTTGCCATATGACCATAAATTAATTTGCCACGTTATGAACAAAATAACCTATAGAAAAAGGAAATGTTTGTGCCACGTGACAATAATAACCTGAAAGAAAATGCTATGGATTTGCCATGATACCTTAAATGAATTTGCCATATGACCATAAATTAATTTGCCATGTTATGAACAAAGTAACCTATAGAAAAAGGAAAATGTTAAGAATGTGCCATGTGACAATAATAGAATTTGTCGTATGAACAAAAAATAAATTTGCCATGTGACAATAATGAAATTTGCCGTATGAACAAAAAAAAATGAATTTGCTATGTTATGAAAACGCAAAAGGAATAATTTGCCATTATACATGGCAAAACTTGTATGAAATCCTATGCAAAGCATGGCAAAAATGCCATGGGTGTAGAAAAACCTAAATTGGAGCACCAATTTGCCATGGCCAAAATCATCATTAGTTGATGTTGTGTCGTTACAAATTTTTCCAAAAATTGTCATGGCAACAAAAATATGTTCGGAAAATGTCATGGCGAAAAAAATACAAATGAATAGAATGAACATTACACAAACAAAATTAGGACCAAAATTACCATGGCAGATGCATATTTTAAATTGCCATGCTTATATAAAAGAAATTTTCCATGTATATAAAGTAACACAAATTATGATTAAAAAATTGCCATGGCAAATGTATTTTAAAATTGTCGTGGCATTTAACCTAAAATGACATGCTTTGTAATGGTATTTTAAGTTAATTTGCCATGCCATGGCAAATGTTGTAAGATTTTGCCATGGCGAAAGTTGCTTTGGTAACATGGCAAATTTTGTATTTATGACATGGAAAAAAGTTGTAAGATTTTTGCCATGGCAAAGTTTGGTATTGGTGACTTGACAAAAGTTTTGATATATTTTGCCATGACTAAATTCACCATGTTATGAAGTATGAGTTTGCCATGCCCCGTGAACTAGAATCGCCATGCCCCGTAAATATATAAATTTGCCATGGTTCAAATAATAAAAATGCCATGGCCAGGAAAGATTTGTTTGATTAAGTCGCCATGACAAATGTATATTAAAATTGCCGTGGCATTTAAACTAAAATGACATGCGTTGTAATGGCATTTTAAGTTAATTTGCCATGCCATGACAAATGTAGTGAGATTTTGCCATGGCAAAATTTGTTTTGGTAGCATGGCAAATTTTGTATTTATGACATGGCAAAAGTTGTAAGATTTTTGCCATGGCAAAGTTTGGTATTGATGACATGACAAAAGTTTTCATATTTTTTGCCATGACTACATTTGCCATGTTATGAAGTATGAATTTGCCATGCCCCATAAACTACAATTGCCATGCCCCATAAATAAATAAATTTTCCATGACTACATTTGCCCTGTTATGAAGTATGAATTTGCCATGCCCTGTAAATAAATAAATTTGCCATGTTATGAAGTATGAATTTGCCATGGTTAAAATAATATAAATGCCATGGTCAGGAAGATTTATTTGCCATGGTTAAGAAAGTAAATTTGCCATGTGAACAATTTTTTTTCATTGTCAAACTTACAAAATTGCCATGTCCAAACAATAACTTTGGCATGGTTGAAGGAAAAAAATAGACATTAACAATCCATTTTTTATGGTTAAAAAGAGGTTAAATTGCCATGTTTTCAGACAATAAATATGCCATGGCCACAGAAAAAACTTTGCCATGGTTTTTAAAAAGAATAATTTGCCATGGCAAAAAATTTAAATTTGCCATGGTGTAACTTCAAAAATTGCCATGTCCAGAAACAATAACTTTGCCATGGCAATAAACATCTTAAGAAACCATGGCAACATTCTTCAAATAAAGATATGACAACGACACTACGAAAGTTGCCACCATGGCAACATATGCAAAAAAATGTATGGCAAAAAATGTTTCTCTAGACATATGGAAAAAATTGAAAATGGAGAAAACATCTTAAGTTGTAGCGATATCATACATGTAATCGCCATGGCAAAACAAAATCCAAAGGATCAAAACTTTTGCCATGGCAAAACAAATTTGAAAGATCAAACTTGCCGTGTTCTCAAACTAATGTGTAATTGCCATGGCAACATTCTTCGGATAGACATGGCAAAAGACACAATGGATCATGGCAACACGTGCTTTTAGTTGCCATGGCAAAAAAACACATATACAAAATTACCGATTTTAGTTGCCATGGCAAAAAAAACACATATATAAATTTCACTGATTTTAGTTGCCATGGCAAGTGCAAAAACTTTTGATATCTAGAGCCATATACAAATTTATATATTTCCCAGGACGGCGGCCACCAGGCCAACCACGTTGGTTATCACATCAAAGTAGTGGTCCTGAAAGTGAATGGAACAAGGCACAACTCAGTTTCAGTTCCAGATTTCCAGAACTGGCAACAATTCTGCATCACTTCTCTCAAGAATCTATTCTGCATCAGCTCGACAAGGTAATTGTTGGAAAGAAGGGATGTAGTAATTTCACCTTGGCGTATGCCCGGACGATGCTACTCCCCGAGCTCCTGCAGTAGAGCCAGAGAGTGAGCTTAACGGCGGTCACAGAGAGCATGATGGAGTAGAGCCATATCAGCTGCTCCGAGGTCATCTTGTCGCTCGGCTCGTTCTCCACTAGCTGCTCGATCGCTTGCACCAGGACTTGGAAGCCTGGCACAAAAGAGGGATGAAATTCACTTCAATTTGTGATCGACAAGAAGCAACCAAGAGCTCTGAATCTACTGAAAGATTTGGGGCTGGGGGGGGGGGGGGGGGGGGGGGGGGGGGGGGGGGGGGGGGGGGGGGGGGGGGGGGGGGGGGGGGGGGGGGGGGGGGGGGGGGGGGGGGACGCGAGACGTGCAAGTGTTTGAAAAGGGGTCCGAATCCCTCTAACTGTTGCCTTGGCCCTCCTTTTATAGCTAAAGGGGTTACCACAGTGGCAAAATAGTAATTACATGTCGATTAGATAGCAAACAGTGCTATCATACCTAACTCTGCCAGTTTAGGACAAAGGCATTAAATGCACCATTAGGTGTCATGTGGAGAGGTAGTCCCGACAAGGTTTCTGCACCGCTCGCCCAGCTACCTCATATTATTCTGACACGCCTCTTGGACGGGTGTCATTAGAGGCAAATCCTATCCCAGCGTGCTGACATGTGCCCGACAAGCCTCACCAACCAGCCTGCGCGGTCAACACCTCATCCATTAGTGAACATCTATGCGGTGAGGTGGAGCGCTGGAGGACTGGCAGAAGCTTGCCGGTACAGAGCTTGCCGGGTCTTCGCCTTGCCGGTTTAGCCTTGCCGGTAAGGAGTGTCTTCATCTTCGGTACTAGTTGAGTGTTTGTTGGTGTCGTGTCTTGAGTTTCTCTCCAGTGGCTTCCACAACTGGGTCTTGAGTCTTAGTCTTGGCGGTTCCCGGCAAGGCTTGGCCGGCGAGGAGGCTGCTACTGTCTGTGCATAAGTCAGGGTATAAAATACCCATGTTTTATACACCGACAGGAGCCCCCGGGCCTGGGCCATACGCTCGTCCAAAGCGTCATTGGGCCAGGCCCAAATAATGCACAGACGAGCGGCGGGAAAACTGCCGTTGCAATTTCCGTCATGCTGGTTATCCTCTTTTTTTGAGATCTTCTTTGCTTCCTCATTAATCTGAATTTGGGTGTGTTCTCGGTCGTCTTCCGGCAACCCTTGCCGTCGAACGGACGGCCTCTTGGCATGCTCATAGGTGGGGCATCGTGGGTTCAAACTGAACCGGCGCGCGGCCACGTGTGGCAAAGGATAACTGCCATGTCTGTCTTTACTCCTCCATTTTCTGTGCCCCTCCATCACGCGCATTTGCATGCATGCAAGGCAGCGGATTGGTGGAGAAGGGCGGCCGTTGGAGTGATGCGCCGGGCCAGGGGGCGCAGGGTGCGGGAATGGCGATCGTGGGCGGTTGCTGGAGTAATGCGCCTGGCCAAGAGCGCAGGGAGCGGGATTGGCGAACGTGGGTGGCCGCCCGAAGACAGTGAGGAGCCAGCCTCCCGCACTCCCCCTATAAAGAGGGGACTGCAGGATGCGATGCTCGCTCATCTCCTTCTGCCTTGATCCTCAGCAACCGTCACCTCTTTCTCTCATCCTCTCCCCCCGCATCTAACGACGGCATGGCGAGAGGGAGAGGTCGCGAACGTGTCTCCGCCGCCGCGGCGAGAGCTTCTCCTCGGCTCCATGCTCATGCTTCGGCCACAGCTGTGGAGGCTGGCTCCAGTGCCCAAGGGAGGGCCGCGGCCCGTGGTCGTGGACGGCGCGGTGCCCGTGGTCGGGGCGGCCATGGCGGGGCGCTTGCCGCTTCGTCGTCGGCCCCTCCTCTGCCGGCAGAAGGCCACACGGAGGATACGGCGCAAGAGTTCGTCTTGGAGCTGCGCGATCAGCCGCGGAGCTGGCTGCAGCTTCCTCGTCCCTTTGCAAGGGAGATGGAAGGCCGCCACCTGCGCAGCTTATGGCTGCGCGTGGACGGTTGCTGCAACGGCCCGGTCTGAGTGACCGTTGAAACCTCCAACAATGGTATCATGTACCTCACACGTGGGTGGAAATCTTTCGCCCGCGCCCGCTGTTTAGGGCAGGGGCATCTCCTTCACTTCAGGCTGGACGGACCAGACGCGCTTGTCGTGAAGTTCTTCGGGGCTTCAGGCGCTCGTCTGGAGTGCTGCGCGGAGAGCTCGAGCGACAATGACACCGCTTCCTCCAGCGATGCTGAGGATGACGATGATAACGACGATGACGACGGCTCTCCGGGCGTGAAGATTGAAGACGACGACGACGAGTCTGGCTGATAGCCGGCAGCACCATCATCTGGCCCTCCGGGAACAAGCCGGGCTTTGCCTAGGCGCCCCTTTTACCCTCCTTGCACTCGATGTAAACCCTGGGAAAGGGCCAACAAAAATGTAATCGAGTACTTTTTTAATGAATATCTATTGTTGTCGGGTTTAGACGAATGCATGCCGTTCCCCTTGTTTTATTTTGCCTTCGTATGATCGCGTTCCCTACGCTTATTTGGAAACTTGCCGGTGCACACACTTACCGCGAGCGCCTTGAGGAACGGGTCCTTAGCAGCCTGCTGGAAGTGCCACTGCCGGCAAGGTAACTTGCCGGGCCAGAATGCAGCTGCTAAGCTTGCCGAGCGGACTTGAGGCAAGCTAGAGCGCGGATTGGCCGCGACAAGGCCCCTTCGCGTGCAGGTTTCTCATACAAAGCACAGAATCATTCAAGGGAAATCGTGAATGTAACAAGGAAGAAATTCCAATGTTTTTCAACTTAGCTTTTCCTTGCGTCGTTTTTCTCGTTGCATGAGATGATCACTTGAACGTCATTAAAATGGTACCCCATCTCCACTCCCCCCGGGAAACTTGCGCGCTAGTGATCCTTCTATCCTTTTAAGAAAAAGAAAGGAGAGAAAAAGAGTGGTTTGGGAACCTTGACGGTCCATCAGTCATTCCATACAAACTAAAGTGTAAATCACAACATCACATGCATTCACATATAAATGAATATGTACAAGGAGTTGCGACACACTTAGCTTTATTATGCACAGGATCTGTGCCTGGCTTTGTACAAAGGGTTATATGTCTCGCCGACAAAGCTTGTACAAAAGGGATTGCCGGGAGGTCTCCCGGCAACTACGCCTTATGGGTAGAACTTGCGAAGATGCTCAATATTCCATGAGTTTTGCACTTGAATGCCATCTTCGGTCTCCAGACGGACTGCGCCAGGTCTGGTGACTCGTACTACCCGATAAGGGCCTTCCCACTTTGGCGACAACTTGTTTGATCTCTTGGCGGGCTGAGCACGTCGAAGAACAAGGTCGCCTTCCTCAAGGCTTCGGGCATGCACTTTGCGGCTATGATAGCGGCGCAAGGCTTGCTGGTAACGTGCAGCTCGCACAGCCGCCCGAAGACGATCTTCCTCAAGGAGCATCGCGTCGTCTTGCCGCAACTGCTCTTGCTCAGCTTCATCGTAAGCGAGCACTCGAGGTGACCCGTATATGAGTTCCATGGGGAGCACCGCTTCCACACCATAGATTAGGGAGAAGGGTGTTTGGCCGGTAGCTCAATTTGGTGTCGTCCTGAGTGACCAAAGAACCACCGGCAATTCATCAATCCAGTGTCTTCAACACTTGCGCAGCTTGTCAAAGGTTCTTGTCTTGAGGCCACGCAGCACTTCAGCATTCATCCTTTCCGCCTGGCCGTTGCTTCTTGGGTGAGCAACAGATGCAAAACAGATTTTGCTGCCAAGGTCTTGGATATACTGCATGAAGGTGCGGCTCATGAATTGTGTGCCGTTGTCGGTGATGATTCTGTTAGGAACCCCGAAACGGCAAACTAATCCCTTGAAGAACTTGACGGCTGATTGCGCTGTCACCTTCCTCACTGGCTCCACTTCAGGCCACTTTGTGAACTTGTCGATTGCGACGTACAAGAACTCAAAGCCCCCGGCAGCACGGGGGAAGGGGCCTAAGATATCAAGCCCCCAGACCGAAAAGGGCCAGGAGAGAGGGATTGTTTGGAGAGCTTGAGCTGGCTGATGTATGTTCTTTGAATGGAACTGGCATGCTTCACACTTGGTTACTAGCTCAGTCGTATCCTGGAGGGCAGCGGGCCAATAGAAGCCTTGCCGGAAAGCTTTGCTGGCAAGGGCCCTTGATCCTATGTGAGATCCACATATGCCTCCGTGTATCTCCGTGAACAGCTTTAGTCTGTCTTCCCGGCAAATGCACTTCAATTTCACGCCATTTGGTCATTTTCTGTACAGGATGCTATCCACAAACTGGTACATATTTGACTGACGGGCTACTCTCTCAGCTTCTTCTTGCTCATTGGGAAGTTCTCCTGTTTGAAGAAAATGGCCTATCTGTTGTGCCCATGCCGGAGCCTGCGGCTCGACGACAAGGACTAAAGGCATCTCTTCGGCCATGGGAGCGCTTGCTTCTGCGGCAAGAACCCGGGGTTCTGTGCTAAGCGGCTACTCACCGGCAACCGTGTCATTGTTCCCGGCAACATCCTTGTCGGCGGCTTCCGGGAGCTCTGCCGGAAAATACTTGCCGGTATTCAACTTCCTTCTCTTACTAGCCTGTGTTGATGGAGTGACTGTTGGTTGATTCAAATGGAGCACAAACGTTCCTAGTTCCACAGGAAGCTTTTGAGCGGCACATTTTGACAGGCTATCAGCAATGCTGTTTTTCGCACGAGGGATGTGCTCTGTTTGCAACCCATCAAAGTGTTCTTCCAATTTCCTCACCTCTTCCACATACGCTTCCATCAACGGGCTCTGGTAATCCTTGTTCACTTGTTTCTCAACAAGCTGCGAGTCACCGCGGATGATCAATTTTTTTAATTCCAAGGTCTACTGCGATCCTAAGACCGGCAAGGAGTCCTTCATACTCAGCAGTGTTGTTTGTAGCTTGCTCCCTGGGAAAGTGCATTTGAACCACGTACTTGAGGTGGTCTCCGGTGGGTGCGACAAGCAGCACTCCGGCACTGGCGCCTTGCAGCGAGAAAGCACTGTCAAAGTACATGATCCATTCTTTGGCTGTCTCTTTGCCGAGGAGAGCTGTTTCTCGATTTTCTTCGTCTTGCGTTGGTGTCCATTCAGCGATGAACTCCACCAAGGCCCTGCTCTGAATGGTTGAAGTGCTTTCAAACTTGAGTGCAAAGCTTGACAATTCCAACGCCCACTCCACTATCCTGCCAGTTGCTTCCGGATTTCTCAGGATGCGTTGCAACAGAAAGCGAGTGATGACGGTGATCTCGTGTGCTTGGAAGTAGTGACGCAGCTTTCTCGAGGCCATAAGGAGGCCGAAAAGCAATTTCTGCACTCCAAAGTATTTTGATCTAGCCCCCTGCAGAAGGGAACTAACAAAATACATGGGTCGCTGCACCACCTTCTTCTTTGGTATCTCTTGTTGATCAACTTCACTTGCTTGCGCTACCTTTGGCTTGTCGGCACCAGATCTTGGCGGAGAAGATTCCGGTTTGTCGCTGGATGGGTTTGCCGTGGCTGCTTCCTCATCATCGAGTTCCCTCTGTGCCACTAATGTAGCACTAGCCACTTGATTCGTTGCTGCTATGTATAGCAGCAACGGCTCTTGTGGTCTAGGTGCAACTAGCGTTGGCGCGGAGGAGAGATATCTTTTCAAGTCCTGCAGCGCGGCCTTCGCTTCCGGAGTCCATCTCATCGGACCTGCCTTTTTTCAAAATCTTGAAAAATGGCAGGGTGCGCTCAGCGGATCTTGAAATGAACCTACTCAAGGCAGCAACGCAGTCGGTAAGACGCCGCACATCTTTGACGCTTTTTGGTGCTTGAATCTGCTCAATCGCTTTGATCTTGTCGGGATTTGCTTCGATTCCTCGTTGAGATACAAAGAATCTGAGAAGCTTGCCGGATGGAACGCCAAACACACACTTCTCGGGATTGAGCTTTAAATTGATTTTGCGCAATTTTGCAAACGTCTCTTCCAAGTCTTGAATGAGGGTAGATTTGTCCTTGGTCTTGACTACTATATCATCCATGTATTCTTCCACATTCCTGTGCAGCTGGGGCTCAAAACCAATCTGGACTGCCCTTGCAAATGTAGAACCGGCACTCTTTAATCCGAAAGGCATACGCATGAAGCAATACGTGCCACATGGAGTAATGAGTGCGGTTTTCTCCTCATCCTCCTTGGCCATGAATATCTGATGGTATCCAGAGTATGCATCAAGGAAGGAGAGCAAATCACAGCCGGAAGTAGAGTCTACAATTTGATCAATGCGCGGCAAGGGGAAAGGATCCTTTGAACATGCTTTGTTAATGTCAATGTAGTCAATACAAAGTCTCCACTTTCCGTTTGCTTTGCGCACCACAACTGGATTTGCCAACCAAGTTGGATGTAGTACACCTCTAACCAATCCTGCTGCTTCAAGCTTCTTGATTTCTTCGGCAATGAACTGTTGCCGCTCCAATGCTTGCTTTCGGACTTTTTGCTTGATGGGCCGAGCATGGGGGCAGACGGCAAGGTGGTGCTCAATTACCTTCCTGGGAACACCGGGGATGTCAGATGGTCGCCATGCAAACACCTCGACATTCTCCCGTAGGAAGGCAACGAGCGCGCTTTCCTATTTGCTGTCAAGAGTGGCGCTGATGGTGAAGGTACCGTCAGTGCCGTCCTCCCTCGCCGACACCTTTTTGGTTGCCGGTGAAGCTGCTTTGGATTTCTTACCGGCAGAGCACTCCGGCAAGTCTTCAACAGGTGCGCAGCACTCCGAAGAGGTGCGCTTCCCGGAATCCTTGCTAGAGGTCTTGCCGGACTTCTTGCTTTCTTTCTTCTTGGTGGGAGCTGGCGTCTTGGCGGCCTCTACTGCAACCGCATCTCTGTACATCTTGTCGACGCAAATGACTGCATCTTTCTTGTCAGAGTTGATGGAAATGACACCCATCGGCCCTGGCATCTTCAATGTGTTGTAAGCATAGTGAGATGCTGCCATGAATTTCGCCAAGGCTGGGTGGCCAAGAATTCCATTGTACGGCAAGGGGATCTTGACGATGTCAAACACAATCCTTTCCGTTCTGTAGTTCAGTTCCCCGCCAAACGTCACCGGTAATGTGATCTTTCCCTTGGGCTGGCTTCTTCCCGGGTTCACTCCTTGAAACGTGCCCGTTTTCTCAAGTTCCTCGTCAGGGATCTGTAGCCTTTTGATAACTTCCGGAGATATCAGATTCAGACTGGCCCCACCGTCAACTAACATCTTTGTTACTTGGAGGTTGCGAATTGTTGGTGAAACCAACAACGGCAAACACCCGACCGCAGTTATGCGATCAGGGTGGTCCTCAGCATAAAAAATGGGGGGGGGGGGGGGGGGGGGGGGGGGGGGGGGGGGGGGGGGGGGGGGGGGGGGGGGGGGGGGGGGGGGGGGGGGGGGGGGGGGGGGGGGGGGGGGGGGGGGGGGGGGGGGGGGGGGGGGGGGGGGGGGGGGGGGGGGGGGGGGGGGGGGGGGGGGGGGGGGGGGGGGGGGGGGGGGGGGGGGGGGGGGGGGGGGGGGGGGGGGGGGGGGGGGGGGGGGGGGGGGGGGGGGGGGGGGGGGGGGGGGGGGGGGGGGGGGGGGGGGGGGGGGGGGGGGGGGGGGGGGGGGGGGGGGGGGGGGGGGGGGGGGGGGGGGGGGGGGGGGGGGGGGGGGGGGGGGGGGGGGGGGGGGGGGGGGGGGGGGGGGGGGGGGGGGGGGGGGGGGGGGGGGGGGGGGGGGGGGGGGGGGGGGGGGGGGGGGGGGGGGGGGGGGGGGGGGGGGGGGGGGGGGGGGGGGGGGGGGGGGGGGGGGGGGGGGGGGGGGGGGGGGGGGGGGGGGGGGGGGGGGGGGGGGGGGGGGGGGGGGGGGGGGGGGGGGGGGGGGGGGGGGGGGGGGGGGGGGGGGGGGGGGGGGGGGGGGGGGGGGGGGGGGGGGGGGGGGGGGGGGGGGGGGGGGGGGGGGGGGGGGGGGGGGGGGGGGGGGGGGGGGGGGGGGGGGGGGGGGGGGGGGGGGGGGGGGGGGGGGGGGGGGGGGGGGGGGGGGGGGGGGGGGGGGGGGGGGGGGGGGGGGGGGGGGGGGGGGGGGGGGGGGGGGGGGGGGGGGGGGGGGGGGGGGGGGGGGGGGGGGGGGGGGGGGGGGGGGGGGGGGGGGGGGGGGGGGGGGGGGGGGGGGGGGGGGGGGGGGGGGGGGGGGGGGGGGGGGGGGGGGGGGGGGGGGGGGGGGGGGGGGGGGGGGGGGGGGGGGGGGGGGGGGGGGGGGGGGGGGGGGGGGGGGGGGGGGGGGGGGGGGGGGGGGGGGGGGGGGGGGGGGGGGGGGGGGGGGGGGGGGGGGGGGGGGGGGGGGGGGGGGGGGGGGGGGGGGGGGGGGGGGGGGGGGGGGGGGGGGGGGGGGGGGGGGGGGGGGGGGGGGGGGGGGGGGGGGGGGGGGGGGGGGGGGGGGGGGGGGGGGGGGGGGGGGGGGGGGGGGGGGGGGGGGGGGGGGGGGGGGGGGGGGGGGGGGGGGGGGGGGGGGGGGGGGGGGGGGGGGGGGGGGGGGGGGGGGGGGGGGGGGGGGGGGGGGGGGGGGGGGGGGGGGGGGGGGGGGGGGGGGGGGGGGGGGGGGGGGGGGGGGGGGGGGGGGGGGGGGGGGGGGGGGGGGGGGGGGGGGGGGGGGGGGGGGGGGGGGGGGGGGGGGGGGGGGGGGGGGGGGGGGGGGGGGGGGGGGGGGGGGGGGGGGGGGGGGGGGGGGGGGGGGGGGGGGGGGGGGGGGGGGGGGGGGGGGGGGGGGGGGGGGGGGGGGGGGGGGGGGGGGGGGGGGGGGGGGGGGGGGGGGGGGGGGGGGGGGGGGGGGGGGGGGGGGGGGGGGGGGGGGGGGGGGGGGGGGGGGGGGGGGGGGGGGGGGGGGGGGGGGGGGACTCATCCATCTTCTCTGCCGCTGGAGGGAAGTTCAGCAGCATCTGGGCTCGCGCCATTGCTTCTGCCGCTGTGGCTGGCATGGCCGAAAGCGAAGAGCGCGACGTCGCTCTACTCCTGGCGGAGCCAGCAGGAGCGTCATCGCGGTCTTGCTGCCGTGGCACATGATCAGTAGCGGGTCGCCGTGGCGGAGGTGGTGCCTAAGGATCTGGGATTTGATCAACAGGAGTCTTGCCGTGAGGTCACTACTGCCCGGAGTCGTTGGCGCCGCTCGGGGCCGCCCCGCGCCCGTTGTGCGAGGGACGCAGGGTCTGTCCCGAAGCTGCATCCTTGGACGCCACCGCGGCGGGATCTTGGATCGCGTCGCCCAGGGCACTGCCGCTCCGGTGGCTGCATTCATCAGTGCGGTGAGGAGGAGGAGGTGGAGGGCGTCCGTTCGCTCCGCCCGCACCGTCGCGGTTCCGCTCGCCAGAGGATCGAGGAAGTCGACTGCCTCCAGCGCACTCGTCTCCTGCGCCGACCGTGGTGAGCATGGTGACCGCGCCGCCTGCGCTGGTAGTGCCAACCGCGGTATCCGCACCGCCCGCATTGGTCGCGCCGCCTGCGCCGCATGCGGATGCGTGCGGGGTGGCCGTCATCATGATGCCCTTCTTCTTGGGCGCCATCGACGACGAGGAGGGCGACGAGGAAGTCGATGAAGGTGATGAAGAAGACGCGCAATCCACTGCTCCAAGTTCACGCAAGTGATGCCCCCCTACCTGGCGGGCCAAAGATGTCATGGTTGCACGACCATCTATGGGGCCATCCAGCCCCTTTGTGGTTCGGCGGGGGAGGGGGATCAACGTGCACAAAGAGCAGGATCAATGGAAGACGCAAGGGATTTACCCAGGTTCGGGCCGCTGAGAAGCGTAAAACCCTACTCCTGCTTTTGGTGTATTGGTTGTATGAAAGCACAAGTACAGGGAGCGCTTCTCCCGGCAAGGTGAGGGGAGTGCTGCTACGCGAGACGTGCAAGTGTTTGAAAAGGGGTCCAAATCCCTCTAACTGTTGCCTTGGCCCTCCTTTTATAGCTAAAGGGGCTACCACAGTGGCAAAATAGTAATTACATGTTGATTAGATAGCAAACAGTGCTATCATACCTAACTCTGCCAGTTTAGGACAAAGGCATTAAATGCACCGTTAGGTGTCATGTGGAGAGGTAGTCCCGGCAAGGTTTCTGCACCGCTCGCCCAGCTACCTCATATTATTCTGACACGCCTCCTGGATGGGTGTCATTAGAGGCAAATCCTATCCCAGCGTGCTGACACGTGCCCGACAAGCCTCACCAACCAGCCTGCGCGGTCGACACCTCATCCATTAGTGAACATCTGTGCGGTGAGGTGGAGCGCTGGAGGACTGGCAGAAGCGTGCTGGTACGGAGCTTGCCAGGTCTTCGCCTTGCCGGTTTAGCCTTGCCGGTATGGAGTGTCTTCATCTTCGGTACTAGTTGAGTGTTTGTTGGTGTCGTGTCTTGAGCTTCTCTCCAGTGGCTTCCGCAACTGGGTCTTGAGTCTTAGTCTTGGCGGTTCCCGGCAAGGCTTGGCAAGCGAGGAGGCTGCTACTGTCTGTGCATAAGTCAGGGTATAAAATACCCATGTTTTATACACCGGTAGGGTACTTGTAGATGTTCACCTTCTTCATGGAGAGATGCGTGAACCAGAGGATGCCACCGGCCATCAAATCCAACAGCGAGTTGAGCGTGGACGCCACGAACACATATACATTTTTAGCCACCACCACCACGGCACTAATGGCTGCCTGGCCAAGCACAGCCACTTCTTCTTCTCCCCACCATGGCGTGCCCACGCAGGAGCACGTGAAGAGCGCCTGACCACAGGTGCCACCGCATCTTCTTGGATCGGGACCAAGCGCCTGCTACTTGTGAGCTGCGTTGGGATTTTTCCCAAAGAGGAAGGGTGAAGCAGTACAGTAGGGATAAGTATTTCCGTCAGTGAGAACCAAGGTTTATCGAACCAAAAGGAGAACCACGCAAATCCTAGTGAACAGCACCTACACACACAAAAGCAAATACGTGCACCCAACGCGGGCAAGAGGGTTGTCAATCCCCTTGAACTCGTTACTTGCAAGGATCAAATCTTGTATAAGTAGATGGATAAATTGCAAAACAAAATAAAAATAAATAAATTGCAGCAAGGTATTTTTGGTTTTTATAATATGATTAAAGTAGACCCGGGGGCCATAGTTTTCACTAGAGGCTTCTCTCTCAAAATAATAGCATACTGTGGGTAAACAAATTACTGTTGGGCAATTGATAGAAAAGCGCATAGTTATGACATATTCATGGCAATGATCACACATATAGGCATCACGTCCGTGACAAGTAGACTGACTCCTGCCTGCATCTACTACTATTACTCCACCAATCGACCGCTATCCAGCATGCATCTATGGTATTAAGTTCATAACAAACAAAGTAACGCCTTAAGCAAGATGACATGATGTAGACAAAGTAAACTCAATCAATATGAATAAACCCCATCGTTTTATCCTTAGTAGCAACAATACAATACGTGCCTCGCTACCCCTTCTGTCACTGGGTGAGGACACCGCAAGATTGAACCCACTACAAAGCACCTCTCGCGCTGAAGATAAATCAATCTAGTTGGCCAAACCAAACGGATAGATCGGAGAGAAATACAAAGCTATCATAATCATGCATAATAAAGTTCAGAAAAGACTCAATTAATTTCAATGAATAATCTGATCATAAACCCACAATTCATCGGATCCCAACAAACACACCGCAAAAGAAGATTACATAGGATAGAACTCCAAGAAGATCAAGGAGAACATTGTATTGAAGATCAAGGAGAGAGAAGAAGCCATCTAGCTACTAGCTATGGACCCGTAGGTCTATGGTGAACTACTCACACATCATCAGTAGGGCAGCAAGGTTGATGTAGAAGCCCTCCGTGATCGATTCCCCCTCCGGCACAATACTGAAAAAGGCCTCCAGATGGGATCGCGGAAGAACAGAAGCTTGCGGCAGCGGAAAAATTATTTTGGGTGGCTCTCTATTGGTTTCCCAATATTTGAGAATTTATAGAAGTGGAATTAGGTCAGACGGAGCCACGTGGGGCCCACAAGGCATCAGTGTGCGCCTACCCCCCCCCCCCCCCCCGGGGGGGCCAGCAGCGGCGGAGCATGACAAGCGATCAAGGGGAGCCATTTTTAACCTCAATGCAAAATATGCATGAAAACATATGCAAATCACATGAACATAGCTTGCTCTTTCCCTCATTTGACAGTTCGACTTATCGGCAGTCATCGATTCGTCGTCTTTGCAGTTGCGCTCAACAACACGAGACATGCCATGTATATGCAGCAGCAAGCAGCCAACAGATTGATCTAATACCACCAGATGCAGCAAGTAGCCGGTGAATCTATCTAATGAAGCTGCAAGCAAACATGCCGTGCAGATGCAGCAGCAAGCAAGAAGCTGCTCATAAAACAGTCAATCAAGCTGCTTGTAGTAGCTTGCTAGCTAGCTTGTACATACAGAGTACGTCTATATCCTTCTAGTTAATCGATATAATGCTCTAGAACCAACATAGATAATAGTTGAATTGGTAGGGGAATCATCCACTGATGAGCCAGACCAAAACACTTAGTATACGTGGTACGTGGTAGTAAAATATTGTAGTTTTGGAAGGGGGGTCATGACCCCGTTTGGCCTCCAAGAGGCTTTGCCAATGCCCCCCAGGGTGCGCCCTGTTGCCTTGCCATCTCCTCATTTGCCGTCTGGTCTCCTCCCGAAGCTTCTAGGGTCTCTTATGTCTAGAAAAAAATCGTCAAAATGTTTCGTAGCATTTGGACTCTGTTTGGTATTGATTTTCTGGAAAACCAAAAACAGGCAAAAAACAGCAACTGGCACTAGGCACTGGGTTAATAGGTTAGTTCCCAAAAATTATATAAAATTGCATATTAAGGCATATAAATTATCCAAGATTGATAATATAATAGCATGAAACAATAAAAAATTATAGATACATCAGAGACGTATCAACATCCCCAAGCTTAATTCCTGCTCGTCCTCGAGTAGGTAAATGATAAAAATAGAATTTTTTATGTTGAATGCTACCTAACATGTTTATCATGTAATCTCTTTACGGTATAAATGCTAAGAAACGATGAAGTAATAACATCAACATAATAATATCCATGAATATAAGAAACATAATCATTAAACTTTCAAAATATATGATCCTTAACGAATGTTATCCCAGCTCATTTTATCATGTTAGCATGGCATGACTCTGCCTTCACCGCATAAATATAAATCATGAGCACCCCGGTGTTAAACCAGGCAATTGGATCATACTTCTAACGCGCTTCAGCATTTTCAACCTCACGCAATACATGAGCGTGAGCCATGGATATAGCACTATAGGTGGAATAGAATGCGGTGGTAGAGATCAATAAGGGAAGTTAAAAAGGAAGAAAGTCTCGCATCAACTCAGCAGATCAACGGGCTATGGAGATGCCCATCAATCGATATCAATGCAAGGAGTAGGGATTGCCATGCAACGGATGCACTAAGAGCTATAAGTGTATGAAAGCTCAACGGAAACTAAGTGGGTGTGCATCCAACTTGCTTGCTCATGAAGACCTCGGGCATTTGAGGAAGCCCATCATCAGAATATACAAGTCAAGTTCTATAACGAAAAATTCCCACTAGTATATGAAAGTGATAACTCAGGAGACTCTCTATATGAAGAACATGGTGCCACTCTGAAGCACAAGTGTGGAAAAGGATAGTAACATTGCCCCTTCTCTCTTTTCTCTCATTTTTTTTGTTGGGCTCTTTTTGGCCCCTTTTTTCTTTTTTTCTTTTTCGTCTGGAGTCTCATCCCGAATTGTGGGGGAATCATAGTCTCCATCATCCTTTCCTCACTGGGACAATGCTCTAATAATGATGATCGTCACACTTTTATTTACTTACAACTCGATAACTGAAACAATATGACTCTATATGAATGCCTTTGGCAGTGTACCAGGATGTGCAATGATCTAGCATAAGATGTATGATAATGATGAACGGTGGCTTTGCCACAAATATCATGTCAGCTCTATATGATCATGCAAAGCAATATAGTGATGAACGCACAAGTCATGAGACGGAACGTTGGAAGTTGCATGGCAATATATCTCAGAATGGCTATGGAAATGCCATAATAGGTAGGTACGGTGGCTGTTTTGAGGAAGATATAAGGAGGCTTATGTGTGATAGAGCGTATCATATCACGGGGTTTGGATGCACCGGCGAAGTTTGCACCAATTCTCGAGGTGAGAAAGGGCAATGCACGGTACTGAAGAGGCTAGCAAATTGCAGAAAGGTAGGAGTGCGTATAATCCATGGACACACATTAGTCATAAAGAACTCATATACTTATTGTGAAAGCCTATTAGCTCTCGAAGCAAAGTACTACTCGCATGCCCCTAGGGAATTGGTTGGTAGGAGTTAACCATCGCGCGCATCCGATTATAACAGCACTCAAGGATTTCATTTCAGACATAAAAATGCTCAAACCTCCCCACCATGCCATGACCAACACTTAGATGAGAAGTTAATAACAAACTTTAATACTGATATTTCTACTAATCAATGATCATGAACCAATATCCTTTCATATTACGACATTAATATTATTAAACCATACATTTCATATTTAGTGATCTACATGAAACTTTTTATTATATCCCCCTTGAATACCTATCCTTTTTGGACTAATCTTATAACACATGCAAATTGTCATTACTATTTATTAGACTCTCAAAAAGATTTAAGTGAAGCATGAGAGTGCAATCATTTCTATAAAATATAACCACCGCCGTGCTCTAAAAGATATAAGTGAAGCACTAGAGCAACTGCCTAGCTCAAAAGATATAAGTGAAGCACATAGAGTATTCTAACAAATCATGATAAATGCGTGTCCCTCTCAAAAGGTGTGTCTAACAAACAATGATTGTGGCAAACTAAAAAGCAAACAAAAATAAAACTATAGCACAAGACGCTCCAAGCAAAACTCATATCATGTGATGAATAAAAATGTAGCTCCAAGTAAGTTACCGACAGATTGTAGACGAAAGAGGGGATGCCATCCGGGGCATCCCCAAGCTTAGATACTTGGGTATTCCTTGAATATTACCTTGGGGTGCCTTGGGCATCCCCAAGCTTAGGGCCTTGCTGCTCCATATTACTTCATCCATTGTGATCTCACCCAAAACTTGAAAACTTCAGCACACAAAACTCAACAGAAACCTCGTGAGATCCGCTAGTATAATAAACAAATCTTAAACTTTAGGTACTATTATAAACTCATTCATAATTGTTCTTGCATAATACCTATAGTATTCTAACTTCTCCATGACTTATACCCCCCGATATAATCCATAGCATCATTAAAACAAGTAAACTATGCAATAAAAAATAGAATCTATCTAAAACAGAACAATCTGTAAAGATATGAATTAAAGTCATACTTGTTAAATCCAAAACTTATTAAAAATTAGGAAAACATAAAAAATTTGTATTCCAATACTATGTAAAAAATTCACGATTTTATCACATTCTAGTACAGAATATAAATTCCATAACTGGGCGCAAAACTTTCTGTTTTCAAACAGCATCAATTATACTATCATAGAAATCATCCCAATGGCATTACTTGGCACAAACACTAATTAAAAGATAAAAACACAATCATTACAGTAGCAAAAATTGTGTGACTCAAAAAAAATAAAAATTTGCAATAATGATAAATATTGGGTATCCTCCCAACAAGCGCTATTGTTTTATGCCCCTAGCTAGGCATAATGCATTGTTTCAAGTGTTGTCATCCTTCAAATTAATTCCATAGGTGGCCCTCATAATAGATTCATATGGTGGTTTAATTCTCTTCCTAGGGAAGTGTTCCATCCCTTTCTTTAATGGAAATTGGAATCTTATATTTCCTTCTTTCATATCAATAATAGTACCTATGGTTCGTAGGAAAGGCCTACCAAGTAGTATAGGATAACACGGATTACTTTCAATATCAAGCACAATGAAATCCACGGGCACATAATTCCTATTAGCAAGTATGATCACATCTTTTATTCTACCCAATGGTTTCTTAATAGTTGAATCCGCTAAATGCAAATTAAGGGAACATGCATCCATATCGGTGAGACCTAGCACGTCACATAAAGATTTTGGTATAGTAGAGACGCTAGCACCTAGATCACACAAAACATTACATTCATAATCTTTAATATTAACTTTAATAGTAGGTTCCCATTCATCATGCAATTTCCTAGGTATAGAAACTTCCAATTCAAGCTTTTCTTCATGAGTTTTTATCATAGCTTCTACAATATGTTTAGTAAAACCTTTATTTTGTTCGTAAGCATTAGGTGAATTTATCATGGATTGCAACAAGGAAATACATTCAATCAAAGAACAATTATCATAATTAAAGTCCTTGTAATTCAAAGTAGTGGGCACATCACTATTTAAAGTTTTGACCTCTCCAAACCCACTTTTATCATTTTTATCATTAAGAGCATCACCCTCCGAACAATTGGGACGCCTTCTAGCTAAAGTTGACTCATATACAGTCCATTTTTCATCAAGTTTTATATTACTAAACAAAGTTTCAATAGGTGAAACACCAATCATTTTTATATCTTCATCATGATTACGATAAAAACCGGGCGGAGTAGCTTTTTCTAGGAATTCTCGCTTAGCTCTCAACCTGGCGGTTCTTTCTTTACTTTCATTAATGGAGACTTGGATATATTTAATAGACTCATTAATATCATGCTTAGGTGGCAAAGATTTAATTTTAAGAGTTTCCATATCATGAGCAATTCTATCCATGTTTCTAGCCATATCATCAACTTTATGTAGTTTTTCTTCTACCATAGCATTGAAAATCTTTTGAGAACTAATAAATTCTTTAATGTTGTTCTCAAGTTCAGTAGGTATCCTATTATTATTATTATATAAATTACCATAGGAATTACCATAATTATTAGAGGAACTTTTGGGATACGGTCTAGGATTAAAATTCCCTCTATAAGCATTGTTGTTGAAATTATTTCTAGCGGCAAAATTCACATCAATAGCATCATTATTTTTCTCAATCAAAGTAGATAGTGGAACATCATTAGGATCAACTTGAGCATTTTTACTAGCAAGCATATTCATAAGAGCATCTATTTTATCACTCAAAGTAGCAATTTCTTCGACAGAGTTTACCTTCTTACCAGTTGGAGCTCGTTCGGTGTGCCATTGAGAATAATTTGTCATCATATTATCAAGAAGCTTTGTAGCCTCTCCCAATGTAATTCCCATAAAGGTATCACCTGCAGCAGAGTCTAGAAGATTTCTAGAAACAAAGTTTAGTCGCGCATTTTTTTTTTTGAATAATCATCCATAAGCTTAAACCATGAGTGGGACAATTTTTAATCATTAATTTCATTCTCTCTCAAGATTTTGCAACATGTTCTTGCTCAAGTTGCTTAAAGTTCATTATTTGATTTCTAAGAGCAACAATCTTAGCGGGAGGAAAATACTTGGCAATAAAAGCATCCTTACACTTATCCCATGAATCAATACTATTGCGAGGCAAGGATGAAAACCAAGTTTTAGCACGATCTCTTAGCGAGAAAGGAAATAATTTCAACTTAATAATATCATTATCCACATCTTTTTTCTTTTGCATATCACATAATTCAAAGAAAGTATTAAGATGGGATGCAACATCTTCATTAGGATTTCCAGAAAATTGTTCTTTCATAACAAGATTTGGCAAAGAAGTATTAATTTCATATGACTCCACTCTAGTGGCGGGAGGAGCAATTGGAGTACTAATAAAATCATTATTATTAGTATTTGAAAAGTCACACAACTTGGTGTTTTCTTGAGACGTAGTGACAAAGCAAGAAAACGAGGAAACATAAATATTTTTGTGTTTTTTATTTTATTGAGAAGTGGAGGGAGATGAAAAAGAGAGGCAAATAAAAAGTAGAGCAAGTAGATGATAGTTTGAGTGAAGGTATTTGTAGTGATTTGATGATGTCTCCCCGGCAACGGTGCCAGAAATTCTTTCTGCTACTTGTGAGCTGCGTTGGGATTTTCCCTGAAGAGGAAGGGTGAAGCAGTACAATAGAGATAAGTATTTCCCTCAGGGAGAACCAAGGTTTATCGAACCAAAAGGAGAACCACGCAAATCCTAGTGAACAACACCTGCACACACAAAAGCAAATACTTGCACCCAACACGGGCAAGAGGGTTGTCAATCCCCTTGAACTCGTTACTTGCAAGGATCAAATCTTGTATAGGTAGATGGGTAAATTGCAAAACAAAATAAAAGTAAATAAATTGCAGCAAGATATTTTTGGTTTTTATAATATGATTAAAGTAGACCCGGGGGCCATAGTTTTCACTAGAGGCTTCTCTCTCGAAACAATAGCATACGGTGGGTAAACAAATTACTGTTGGGCAACTGATAGAAAAGCGCATAGTTATGACGTATTCATGGCAATGATCACACATATAGGCATCACGTCCGTGACAGTAGACCGACTCCTGCCTGCATCTACTACTATTACTCCACCAATCGACCATTATCCAGCATGCATCTATGGTATTAAGTTCATAACAAACAAAGTAACGCCTTAAGCAAGATGACATGATGTAGACAAAGTAAACTCAATCAATATGAATAAGCCCCATCATTTTATCCTTAGTAGCAACAATACAATATGTGCCTCGCTACCCCTTCTATCACTGGATGAGGACACCGCAAGATTAAACCCACTACAAAGCACCTCTCCCGCTGAAGATAAATCAATCTAGTTGGCCAAACCAAACGGATAGATCGGAGAGAAATACAAAGCTATCATAATCATGCATAATAAAGTTCAAAAAAGACTCAATTACATTCAATGAATAATCTAATCATAAACCCACAATTCATCAGATCCCAACAAACACACCGCAAAAGAAGATTACATCGGATAGAACTCCAAGAATATCGAGGAGAACATTGTATTGAAGATCAAAGAGAGAGAAGAAGCCATCTAGATACTAGCGATGGACCCGTAGGTCTGTGGTGAACTACTCACACATCATCGGTAGGGCAGCAAGGTTGATGTAGAAGCCCTCCGTGATCGATTTCCCCTCTGGCAGAGTACCGGAAAAGGCCTCCATATGGGATCGCGGAAGAACCACTGGTGCAGCGACCTGCTATACAAACGGTTTTTACCCCCTTTCCGCGACAGAGTTTTAAACCATCGCCTTGCCTGTGTGTGCGATGGGAGGGGGGGTCCTTCCCACACGACCCAGAAACCGTCGGCGATAGGGCCTCCGGTCACACACGCGGGGCAAAAAGAGCTCGTGTGTGATCGGGCGAGCCATCGCAGACAGTTACACAGGTCCAATCATTTCCGTTCGTATGTACATCCCACACGGTGAATCCCAGACAAACATTTCCATTCATATATAGATCCCACACAGTGAATCCCAGACAAACGTTTCCGTTCATATGTACATCGCACACTATTTTCCGTTCGTGTGCGATCGGGGCAGATAACGCAGACGCTTTTGTAGGACAAGCCGTGGGAGATCGTCTTGCCATCCCACACAGTAATTATGGAACAAACGTTTGTGTGGCATACCACATCACAGACGCTCTGCCTCGGTTAACCGTTTGCGTTGTTCATGTATATCACACACAATTCGATGAAGAAAACTGTATGACATTGGGCTATCCATCACACACGCTTTTACTGCTCGAAACGTTTATAAAATCCATGACCCATTTAGCAGGTCTATTAGTTTACTATTAATACCTCCTGTATTAAGCAAATTCCAATTTCATATCGAATACTTGTTTACCACTTTCATATCAGGCACACAAATATATTTTAACATCACTGTACGATAGCTACGAGAATACAGCACAATACAGCATATAGCTACTTCACCTTCATAAGCACAGTATGTTGAGCACAATATTAGAACAATATATTCATTTCCCTAATCGAATGATGCATGATCAGCGAAATTCGTTTTCTCCACCTTTGCTTTCAGTTCAGTAAGAACCTGTTTTGCACTGACCAACTGGGATAGTGCCTCCTCCTTCGCAAACACCATCTTAGCAAAGTCTAATTTAAAAAATCTGAGCTCATTCTCCATCTTCCTCTTTTTTTTCCTATATCTTGAAATATTCTTCAGCGTTGACAACATTTTCTCTAAGCCTATCTCCATGCTCTTCCTCATACATACTCCATAGCTTTGCTAGGCACATCTTTAGAGACGTTGGGCACTCTTGATCAACCCACTCCAGGTAAGAACACTTCTGTTCATCCTATAATATTTAAAACTAAATCAATTACAATTGTAGGGAAAATTGGTTTCTAGCAACATAGAAAATCACCACATACATATTTTGAAAAACTGAAGAAACACGTTAATTATGACATATCTTCTCAAAAAGATCAATGTGCAAATGAACTAATTGCTACTGAGACAACAACCAAATTCAGGAACATCACAAAGCTATAATTAATTGCAACAATGCTAGAAGTTCTTAGTCATGTACTACAATAACAAATTGACCATTTTATGAGGAAGCTAAATATAACTGCAACAGCACAGCGATAGTGTTTCAATGACATCAAATTAATGCTAACAGGTATGTACATGCACAAATTTAATAACATAGAACTAACAGCACTAAGGCCCTCCACTATGTAGGCCAAAACCGGTGTCAAATCAACTGTTGCTACATTTGGCAACGGTGCCCTGCACCGCCGAGTCGATGCCAGAGGAAAAATTCAGGGAACCGAGCACCTAGTTGCTCCGATGCCCAGTTCCTTCATGCCATAAAGTATTAGTATTTTACTGCTTGGTGATAACCCACAAGTATAGGGGATCGCAACAGTATTCAAGGGTAGTATTTCACCCAAATTTATTGATTCGACACAAGGGGAGCCAAAGAATATTTGTGAGTATTAGTAGTTGAGTTGTCAATTCAACCACACTTGGAGAACAAAATATCTGCAGCAAAGTATTTAGTAGCACAGTAGTATGATAGTTTTGATAGCAGTACCAATAGTAATAAAGATAGTAACATTAGCAGTTTTTTAGTGATTGTAATAGCAGCAGCAGCAGCAACGAAAGTAACTTAACAAAGATCAATATGCGAAAAGCGTAGGCATTGGATCGGCGATGGATAATTATGTTGGATGACATTCATCATATAACAGTCACAACCTAGAGTGATACACAATAGCTCCAATTCATCAATGTAATGTAGGCATGTATTCCGTATATAGTCATACGTGATTATAGTAAGAACTTGCATGACATCTTTTGTCCTACCCTCCCGTGGCAGCGGGGTCCATAAGGAAATCTAAGGGATATTAAGGCCTCCTTTTAATAGAGAACCAGAACAAAGCATTAGCACATAGTGAATACATGAACTCCTCAAACTACGGTAATCACCGAAAAGAATCCCAATTATTGTCACTTTGGGGTATGTGGATCATAACACGTAATAGGTGCATACAACTTGCAAGATAGGATCAAGAACACAAATATATTCATGAAAACATAAAGGGTTCAGATCTGAAATCATGGCACTCGGGCCCTAGTGACAAGCATTAAGCATAGCAAAGTCATAGCAACATCAATCTCAGAACATAGTGGATACTAGGGATCAAGCCCTAACAAATTGACTCGATTACATGATAAATCTCATCCAACCCATCACCGTCCAGCAAGCCTACGAAGAAATTACTCACTCCCGGTGGTGAGCATCATGAAATTGGTGATGGAGGATGGTTGATGATGACGATGGCGTTGAATCCCCCTCTCCGGAGCCCCGAACGGACTCCAGATCAGCCCTCCCGATGAAGAACAGGAGGTGGCGGCGGCTCCGTATCATAAAACGCGATGATTCTTTCTCTCTTATTTTTTCCTCCACGAAGAGGTATATATAGCGTTGGAATTAGGTCAAACGGAGTTTCCAGGGACCCACAAGCCTAGAGGGCGCGCCCCCGGGCTTGTGGCCCCTGGGTGGCTCCCCTCCAGTAGATCTTTTTGCCAGTATTTTTATATATTCTGAAATAATTCTCCGTAAATTTTCAGGTCCATCCGAGAACTTTTATTTCTGCACAAAAATAACACCATGGCAATTCTGCTGAAAACAGCGTCAGTCCGGGTTAGTTCCATTCAAATCATGCAAATTAGAGTCCAAAACCAGAGCAAAAGTGTTTGGAAAAGTAGATACGTTTGGGACGTATCAACTCCCCCAAGCTTAACTCATTGCTTGTCCTCAAGCAATTCAGTTTACAAACTCTTTTGTTCTTGTTGTCTATATATATACTTAACTAGCATCCAAGTTTTGAGCAAAGATTATGAACTAACCATATGAATGATAACACTTAGGTCTCACATTTACTCATGTCAATAACATAACCAACTAGCGAGCAATAATAAGATATCTCGGATGCCAATAATTTGTCAAAACAATCATGATATAATATGATAACATGGTATCTCACTAGCCCTTTCTAAGACCGCAAAACATAAATGCAGAGCACCTCTGAAGTTCAAGTAACGACTAGATATTGTAATTCATGGTAGAAGAGATCCAGTCATGTCACACCCAACATTAACTATACTCAATGCATAAAAATGACAATAGTGCTGTCCAACTGGTGCTCAAATGAGAGGGTGATGACTCAATAATAAAAGTGAAATAACATAAAAGTAAATGGATAGGCCCTTTGCAGAGGGAAGCATGGATTTGCAGCAGTGCCAGAGCTCGAAGCTTAAAACAGAGATGAAAATAATTTTGAGAGGTATACCTTTCCTGTGAATGTCACGACCGAGCATTTTTAATATCTTCCATGCTAAACACATTATAGCCGGTTCCCAAGCGGAAAGGTAAAGTTTACTCCCCCTCCACCGTACCAACACAAGCCATGGCTAGCCGAATTCACGGGTGCCCTCCAAATGATCAAATTTCCGGGGGAGTTTGTTTTATTATATTTTTTATTTTGATTACAGGACTGGGCATCCCAATTACCAGCCTCTCTCGTGCAATCACAAGTGAATAAACACTCATCTGAGAATAACCCACTTAGCATGGAAGATATTGACCACCCCTGTCGCTCCATGAGCGGCACGGGCACACAAAACAGATGCTTATTTGAATGATTAGAGGTGGCACATGCAAATTTACTTGGAACGGCAGGGTAATACCGCATATAGGTAGATATAGTGGACTCATCTGGAACAACTTTAGTTTAAGGATTGTGGATGCACAAGCAGTATTTCCGCTTAGTACAGGCGAAGGCTAGCAAATAGATTGAGAAGCGACCAGCTAGAGAGCGAAAATGGTCATAATCATGCATTGAGAATAATTAACACTGAATACGAGCATGAGTAGGATATAAACACCATGAACATAAATACCGTGGAGGCTATGTTGGTTTTGAATCAACTACATGCGTGAACATGTGCCAAGTCAAGCCACTTGAATTGTTCAGAGGAGGATACCATACTAACATACTACATCACAACCATTTTAATGCATGTTGACACTCAAGATAAATCATTATCCACTCCTAGCTATTTAAGCATGGCATGAGCAACTATGATCTCTAATTGTCATCACAAACATGTTTACTCATAATAATGCTGAATCATGAATACTGAGTTAAACATATTTACAAAAACAAAAACAAAAACAAGAAGAGTTCATACCAGCTTTTCTTCACCGCAATCACTTCACAAATATCATCATTATTGCCTTTCACTTGCACGACCGAATGATGTGATAATAATAATAGTGTAAGTGTGCCGTGTACTAAGCTAAAATCTGCAAGCATTTATTCAAAGGAGAAGACAAGGTAATAGTGACTCCTCGTTAGATCAACAATAAAGCATATGAGAGCCACTCAACATTTTCATCATGGTCTTCTCCTTACGACGACTCAATGAAAAAGAAAAGAAATTCAGAGAAACACACTGAAATGTTTTTGGAGTTTTTAAGTTTTTCTCGAAGAAAGCAAATTAATGAAGGAAAAACAAAAAACGAGAAAAACTATTTACACGGGAGAACTCCCAACAAGCAAAAGAAGAAATGAGAAATCTTTTTGGGTTTTCTTTTAATACTATGAATTAACTAAACAAGAAAGAAACTACAACTAATTTTTTTTTGGATTTTTGAAGTTTTTCAAACACACAAGAAGAAAGCGAAAATAAAACTAACATGGATATACAATGAAAAAGGATGAACACCGACAACTGGAATGAATGTGTGGTACATGAATGTAATGTCGGTGAGAAATACATACTCCCCCAAGCTTAGGCTTTTGGCCTAAGTGGGTCTACGACACTCCTGGCCTGGATAATACCCGTGGTAGTAGTTCGGGTTGTACTGAAGTGCAGCTGCCACAGCTTGGCGAGCTACCTCGTTACACCGACCGGTCTCTACCGCCCTCTCATACTCCTCAGCCTCCTCCTCAAGTATAAAGTATCTTTGTTTTTCCTGGAAGTTAAAGAAGGCAGAAGCAGGCAAAGTAATATGGATAACATGATGCCTGTTAAAGATTAGCCTGTAATGAAGAGGCGGGTCACTCCTTTCAAGGAACTGATGGCGTTCCATGGCCTCATAATCTAAGTAACTGGGCGGCAGTAAAGTGTCATTTTCTTGTATGGGTACATTAAGATGAGCGGCTAAGCGAGTGGTATAAATTCCGCCAAAAAGATCACCAACTAAGGCATTATTATGCAAGCAGCGTGCAATGATGGCACCCAAAATAAATCTCCTATCTCTTAATACTGCACTCTTAAGAATGCTCAAATTAGGAGCGCACAAATGACTAGGGTCATGTTTACCGTTGATGCATCTTCCTATGAATAGAGCAAAATAATGTATAGCAGGAAAGTGAATGCTCCCCACAGCAGCTTGCGTTATGGTTCTAGTTTCACCCCTAGTAATATTCATTAGAAATTCATTGCAATCTGCTTTATGAGGTTCAGTGCATGTCCCCCAAAATGGAATTCTACAAGCATCACTAAATTCTTCAACGGACATGTGAAAAGGCTTTTCATATAAATAAAAGATGACATCATGAGAGGTGCGGTGAGATACATACTCAAATTTCCATATGAAGGAATCAGTAAGGTCATGGTACTGAGGGCACTTATCTGTCAAGAAATCCGTGAGCTCGGTTTGCGTACATACATATCAAACTCTTCCTTGATGCCAGCTCGAATCATGAAGGAATCAGAAGGCCATTCGCACGGTTGCACCGCAGCCTCCCGCGGCGGTTCGAGGTCCGGCTAATGTATCGCGGGCCTTGGAGCACTCTTGCTCGAGGAACCACCATGGAATATCTTCCTAAACATTTTCTCCCTCTGAAATTTTTAGTGACTCAAAATAAAAGTGAACGAAACTCAACAAAATTGATAGCAACTACTCCCACAAGTATCTAGAGGCTACATCATGCATCAAAACTACTTTGGACCATACAAATTCAACATGCAAGCTCATATACATGGTCACCACAGCAGCAAAAATTTGCAAAACATACAACACTAGAACAAAAACTAATTGGAGCATTGGAGGAGTCACATACCAAGGAGCAATTCCTCAAAACAGTTTTGGAAACGGAGTTCCGAGCAAGGAGATCAAAAATCTCATAGAAATGAGCAAGAACATGGGCTTGGGCGCAAGTTTGATTTTTTCTAGAGGAAGAAGAAGGAGATGGGTGGCTGGAGTAAGTGAGGGGGTCCCTATGGTACCCACAAGCCCACCAGGTGCGCACAGGGGGGTGGCCGCGCCCTGTGAGCTTGTGGCTCACAGGTGCACCCCCTGAGGTGTGTTCAGCGCCAAAAATTCTTAAATATTGCATAAAAAATCATACTAAATTTTCAAGGCATTCTGAGAACTTTTATTTTTGGGCCATTTTTTATTGCACGAAAAATTCAGAAAATAGGATAATCATGGCATTTTCATTTTATTAACTTCAAATAATAGAGAGCAAAAGACAAGTACAGAAGGTTGTGTTTACTAAATTCTTCGACCACATGCCCCTCAAAAAGAATCCGTCAATAAGGTTGATCAAGTCTTATTAACAAACTATTTTCGAGTAACATGAAACCGAAGAATTTTCGTATAACACTAAGTTACCTCAACGGGGATATGCATCTCCCCAACAATAAGAATTTCATATTTGTTTTTGACAGTAGGAAAAGGAAATTTAAACTCTCCAATAGTGATTGTCGAAACCTTTTCAATACAATTGATACCATTCACCGAACTTTGTTTCTTCAGAAAATAAACCGTGTGCTCTGATACGTCTCTAACATATCTATAATTTATGAAGTATTCATGCCATGTTTATAACAATTTTATATGGTTTTGGTATGATTTGATTAGAGCTAACCCGGACTGACGCTGTTTTCAGTAGAACTACCGTGGTGTTGTTTTTGTGCAGAAATAAAAGTTCTCGGATTGGGCTGAAAATTTACGGTGATTTTTTATGGACCAAAAGAGACCCCCGAAGCTTCGAGGAAGGACTAGAAGCCTCACGAGGAAGCAACAAGCCTGGGGGGCGTGCCCTCCCCCCCAGGGCGCGCCTACCGAGCTTGTCGCTCCCTCATGGCCCCCCTGGCGTGAATCCAACGCTGAAAATCCTATAAATATAGAAAACCCCAAAAAGAAACCTAGAACTCCCACGCCGCCGCTGCAAGCCTCTGTTATGAAGTGATCTCATCTGGAGCCCTGTTCCGGCACTCTGTCGGAGGGGGGAATCATCGCCGGAGGCCATCTTCATCATCCCGGCAGTCTCCATGACGAGGAGGGAGTAGTTCACCCTCGGGGCTGAGGGTATGTACCAGTAGCTATGTGTTTGATCTCTCTCTCTCTCTTGTGTTCTTGATTTGGCATGATCTTGATGTACCACGAGCTTTGTTAATATAGTTGGATCATATGGTGTTTCTTCCCTCTCTCTATCTTGTTGTGATGAATTGAGTCTTGCTCTTTGATTTTTCGTTATGTTGGATTGAATATTGGATTTGAGATCACTTGATGTATGTCTTGCATGTGGATACCCCTGGTGACAATGGGGTATTCTATTGAGTTACTTAATGTATGTTTTGGTATTCAACTTGCGGATTCCCGTGGTGACATTGGGGTAATCTAGGCACATAGGTTGATACACGTTTTCATCCTACGTTCTTTGATAGAAACTTTGGAGTGATTCTTTGTCACACGTTGAGGGATTGTTATATGATTCAATTATGTTAGCATTGTTGAGAGATTGCACTAGTGAAAGTATGAACCCTAGGCCTTGTTTTCAAGCATTGCAATACCGTTTGTGTTCACTTTTGTTACTTGCTACCTTGCTGTTTTTATTATTTCAGATTACAAAAACCTATATCTACCATCCATACTACACTTGTATCACCATATCTTCGTTGAACTAGTGCACCTATACAATTTACCATTGTATTGGGTGTGTTGGGGACACAAGAGATTTCTTGTATTTGATTGCAGGGTTGTTCGAGAGAGACCATCTTCATCCTACACCTCCCACGGATTGATAAACCTTAGGTCATCCACCTGAGGGAAATTTGCTACTGTCCTACAAAACTCAGCACTTGGAGGCCCAACAACGTCTACAAGAATAAAAGTTGTGTAGTAGACATCAAGCTCTTTTCTGGCGCCGTTGCCGGGGAGGTGAGTGCTTGAAGGTATATCTTTTGATCTTGCAATTGAATCTTTTAGTTTCTTGTTTTATCACTAGTTTGGTTTATAAAAGAAAACTACAAAAAAATGGAATTGAGATTGCCTCACATGCTTTATCTTTATGAAGTCTTTCTTGAAAATATGGATTCCGATAATTGTGCTCAATTGTTAGAGGAAGAATTTAATAAAATATTTAATGTGAGTCCTTTGAATGATGAGCATGATTGCAATGTTGTTAGTATGCTTTCTATGAATATCCATGATGCTAATGATATGCAAAGCCATAAGCTTGGGGATGCTATGTTTGATGAATATGATATTTTTAACCCTCCAAGTTTTGATGAGCAAATTTATTATGATGAAAGTATGCCTCCTATTTATGATGATTATATTGATGAAAGTGGGTTTGGAAGAGTGTCAACTTTATGTAATAATGATCCAACTATTTTGGAGGGTGTTGAATCTTATTGTAATAATTATGAAAGTGGATTTGGAGAGGTCATGACTTTATTTAATGATGATTCCACTATTTTGGAAGAGGTTTCAATTGACTATGATAACAAAGTTGGGGGTCTATGATGATTATTGTGATGACATGTATGCTATAAAGAATAATGATAACTATAAAACTTGTCATCATTATTTTAATTTTCAATTGGATTATGTAAATCAAGTATCATATGATATTTATTTCATTGAATTTGCTCCCACTACTATTCATGAGAATAAATTTGCTTATGTGGAGAGTAATAAAATTTCTATGCTTGTGGATCATGAAAGGAATGCTTTATGTGATAGTTATATTGTTGAATTCATTCATGATGCTACTGAAAATTATTATGAGAGGGGAAGATATGCTTATATATATATATATCTCAATAATATCAAGTTTCCTCTCTATGTGTTGAAAGTTTTGAAGTCATACTTGTTTTGCATTCCTATGCTAGTTGATTCTTGCTCCCATAAATTGTTTGCTCACAAAATATCTATGCATAGGAAGTGCGTTAGGCTTAAATGTGCTTGCCATATGTTTCATAATGCTCCCATTATTTTTCAATTCTTCACTTTTTATGTGAGCATCATTGAAATCATCATGCCTAGCTATAAGGCATTAAAGAAAAGCGCTTGTTGGGAGACAACCCAACATTTATACCTACTGTTTTTGTGTGTCCACATTATTAGTCTACTGTAGTAATCATGTTTTATATGTTTTCTTTCAATAATGTGCCAAGTAAAGCCTATGGGATAGTGTGGATGCTTGTTGATTAGATTCTGTGCAAAAACAGAAACTTTTGTGTCCACTGCTGGAATTTCTTTTCTTTACTAGAGCATGAGAAAATTATGAAATTTTAAAAAAATATTGGGTTACAATTTTTTTTACGTTTTTCTAATTTTTCAGAATTTTTGGAGGTACAGAAGTATGCTTTTTAATTCGCTCACTACATGCTGTTCTGTTTTTGACATATTCTATTTTTATTGCATAGTTTGCTTGTTTTAGTGTTTCCATAGCTTGTATTGAGTAATATAAATTGTGGAAATGATATAATACAGTAGGTATTATGTGAGAACAATTATGAATCTTGTCTTGACAGTACCAAAGTGAATGATTTATTTTCATACTAACCTATCTCATGGAGTTCCGTTAAGTTTTATGTGATTGAAGTTTTCAAGTTTTGGGTGAGATATCGATATGAGGAGAATAAGGAGCGGAAAGACCCTAAGCTTGGAGATGCCCAAGGCACCCCAAGGTAATATTCAAGGAAGACTCAAGTGTCTAAGCTTGGGGATGCCCCGGAAGGCATCCCCTCTTTCGTCTTCAACCTTATCGGTAACCTCAATTGGAGCTATATTTTTATTCGTCACATAATTTGAGTTTTGCTTGGAGCGTCATTTTATTTTGTTGAGATTTGCGTTTTGTTATCGATAATCATGTTTTGTATCTTTTAGTTCAATAAAATGCCAATTATAGCCTTTACGGGGGGGGGTTTGCAAGTTTATGTGTTGCTGTTTGAAAACAGAAAGTTTTCTGTTATGTCCGAAATATTCCTGAATAGTCAAAACATGATAAAAATCTGAAATTTTTATACAGTAAGAATGCATGAGTTATATGTCATGTGGTAATTTTTCATAATTTTGGAGTTAGGGAAGTATGAATTTTTATTCCCCCTTTACAGACTGTTCTGTTTTGGCAGATTGCTGTTATAGTTGCATTGTTTGCATATGTTTGCTTGTTTAATGTTTCTATTTGTGGATAGGAGTATTAAATATGCAGAGGCATTTAGTATGCAATGTTTAATTATAATTTTAGTGATTTGTCACAGTAGAGAATGTTAAGGTTCTGAGTTGATTTATACTAACTTATCTCACGAGTTCTTGTTGAGTTTCGTGTGGATGAAGTTTTTTAAGATTTAGGAGAAGCCATGATATGAGAGGAATTAAGGAGACACAAGAGCTCAAGCTTGTGGATGCTCAAGGCACCCCAAGATATCATTCCAATAAGTCTCAAGCAACTAAGCTTGGGGATGCCCCGGTAGGCAACCCACCTTTCTTCATCAACACCTATCGGTTAGCCTAAGTTTTTACTTGTTCACATGATATGCGCTATTCTTGGAGTGTCATTTTTTTTCATTTTGCTTGCTGTTTTAATAAAATACTCAGATATGAAATCTTTATTTGGAGAGAGTCTTCACATAGCTACTTATTTAATTAACTACTCATTGTTCTTCACGTTTATCTTTTGGAGTGGTTTGTCATTCACTCTCGTGCTTCACTTATATACTAAGAGTGAATTGTTGAATGAATTGAATGTCATAAATATGAAATTATATATGCCTCATATGCTTGTCCCATGGGGAGTAATGAATTCACATATAAGAGGTATAAGTGGTAAAATTTATTAAAAGTTAGCAAACACAGCATTGGTCACTTGAACAATTCATGAAAGAATGTTGAAGGAAGAGAGATTTCGGGGGGGGGGGGGGATACTATCTTGGACATCTTCTATGATTGTGAGCCCCCATTAATTATTTTCAAATTTGATCAAGTAGTTGATGTTGGACAAGGAAGACAATGTAATGGGTTGTGTTTGTTTATATTCACATAGATGTTATATTGTCATGGATCCTCTAACATGTGGTGCTTGCTCATAATCTTTTGCTAGCCAAAATTTTGTACTAAGTAGAAATACTACTTGTGCATCCAAAAACCCTTAAACCCAGTTTCTTGCCATGAGAGTCCACTATATCTACCTATGGATTGAATAAGATCCTTCAAGTAAGTTGTCATTGGTGCAAAAGCAATAAAAATTGCTCCTAAATATGTATGATCTTTTATTGTAAGGAAAAATAAGCTTTGTACGAACTTGTGATGGTGAAGAAATAAAAGCAAAGGACTACATAATAAATGTTGCTATCACAAGGGGCAATACAAAGTGACGTTCCTTTGCATTAAGAGCTTGCACATCCAAAAATAAAAAGCGCATGACAACCTCTGCTTCCCTCTGCGAAGGGCCTAGTTTTTATTTTCTCTCTTGGCAAGCATCATGTGGTGGGGAAAGATCCAGGCACATATATCCAGTTGAATATAGGTGATCATGAGTTATTATTGTTGACATTATCCATGAGATAAATAAGTTGGGAGGCAAAACATTAAGCCCCTATCTTCCTATGTGTTTGACTGAAACGGTTTGTTCTAAAAATATGCTTTGAGTGTCAGCTGCTACTTGTAGACTACGTTGGTATTTCCCCGAAGAGGAGAGGATGATGCAATATAGTAGAGATAAGTATTTTCCTCAATTAAGAAGGTTATCAATCCAGTAGGAGAACCATGCAAAATCCCTTTAGCAGCACCTGCACACACAAAAGCAAACACTTGCACCCAA